>NQII01005998.1:0-78607 GCA_002778355.1 Clitarchus hookeri | reverse complement strand
AGAGCCGTGTCACTATGACGCACAGTGAGTTACGGCCGGGGACATAAATTCGTTCCCGCCGCTCGAGTCGAACACGCGAACTTCGGCGGGGAGCTTTTATTGCGATGAGCACCCGAGGGTATCTTCGGGACCAGGCAGGGGTAGTGCGGCTTCAACGCCGTCAAAACTGAGCTGGGAAATGTAGGGAGGAGATTCGAAGTGATAACGATCGCAAGTTAGACATTGGATGTCTGATCGCTTCGTTAGGTGCTGTGCTTATTCTCCAAAACTTTGTGAGATTCAATCGCAAAAAAAAAAAAAAATATATCACCCCACTAACATAAATTTAGAACGGCCACGCCGATATCAACTTAACTTAAAACCGCGACTCCAAAAGTTTTGATATTCAACCATGCTCTTTCGTTTAATGATCGAATGATATAGCCTTTGAATACACTGCTCAATTTATACAATAAAGGAAAAGTTAATTTGTTATTTACAAATTATGTCTAGCTCTCTACGCCAAAGTTCATAAATAACAAACATTTTGTAGAAATATGTTTAAGTTCTCGAGATAATCTGAATAAGTTCACCGGAGAAGTTAACAAAATAACCAATTATCCTATTTTCCTCTATACAGATGCAAATTATATTAATGAAGTTCCTGAAAAATGAGATGGCAGGAGGTTTTGACGTCTCGTTGACATATAAATCATTAGAGACAAAAACGTAAACACATGCAACACTAGTGAGACAATTTCAAATACATACGTGCCTTATCCAGGACTCGAAAGCATAACTACTTGTACCGTGGCTTTTATGCAACCAACTCCATTACGGACTTAGGATTCGGAGAATTAACTTCGTATATAATCAGTCTAATGTTTTAGTATATAGGGTTTACTAACCTGAAATATCTACACGTCCGTCATTTTCAAAATAAGTGCCTGAGCCACTTAAATCATGTAGTTTTATATGGCTTACTGTAGCCCTATTTGTGTGAGAAATTTGGTGGAAATCTGTTTATTAATTCCCGAGATATGGCACGAAATCTTTAATTTCCCATTCAGCGCTATCATACTAAAAATGCCTAAAAGTAGGTACTGTATACGATGTTTATAACAGATACTGTCAGCATAAAAAAGGTTGGGTTGAATTTGATTAATTTTTTTAAATATATATTGACAAATTTATATAAAATATTTGTATAGCCGCTGTTAAGAAATTTTATGTCTGACCCACTTAAAAAATGTAAGGTTGCGTGGCATTCTGTAGAACTACTTGTGTGCGTAATTTTCTGGAAATTAGTTTAATGGTTCCAGAAATATGGCATAAATGTTCCATTTCCTCACCTGGCACTGTCTTATAAAAAGTCCGGCAAAGGGGGATCTCTGTTTACATAGTCCATGTTTCTAATAAATACTATTAGGATACAAAATTTGGATAAATTGTGTTGAATTTTAATAGTTATAACATACTTATCTCAATTAATTATATTAAAGCAATTACAAAAGGTTTCCCCACATAAAACATTTCGTTTGCTTGGCCTATCGTAGCTCTAATAGCTTTTTAATTTATGCATGAATCAGTTGATTGGTCCCTGAGATATTGCACAAAACCTCCATTGTGTATTAACACATTTTAAGTTTTACACAGATAGTTCCAGAATATACAGTTCGGTTGAAATGGTTTATGTTACGTGGTATACTAACCAATAATATTTAAATTGCTTTGATTTTGATAATATGAGATTACCTTTTTAAGTCATATAAATTTAGATAGACTACGAAAATATAATTTATCCTCTGAATTTGGCGGTAATCAGTTAATTGTTTCCCGAGATAGGACGTAAAAGCTTAACGTCATTTGGTGGTTGTATAGAAACTGCCAGAATGCAAAGTTGAGTTGAAATAGGTTTCATGGCTTCGTATACATAGCATACTGCGCTAAAAAAGTTATGCGGCCGATATTTTAAAGATTTTTCCTGGACCTCTTAAAACATAGCAGTTGACATGCCCTACCGCAGTACTACTGTCTTGGCAAACGTGGTAGGAATATAATGATTGCTACCCGAGATATTACATAAAAACGTTATTTCGTCATGTGGTGCTATCTTAGAAAATGGCGTACAAAAGAGGTTTTATGTATATGCAATCCATGGTTGTAATAGATACTGCCAGCATACAGAAATAAGTAGATATTGGTTACATGATATGTAGGTTTCTCATGCTAAGCTAAAAACTTTATATATCATATATATGTTATATATATGTGTATTGAAAATAATTGTCTGGCTAACAAAAAATATACTTGTGTGTTTGGCATACCATAATTCATGTATGCCAAATGTGGTACGAGTCGGGAGATTGGTTCCCGAGATATAAAGTAAAAAACTTTATTTCTTCATATTGTCGCTATATTACAAAATGTTGGACAAAATAGGTTCTGTGTGGGCACATTTGATGGTTGTAATATATACTGCCAGCATACAGAAGTAAGTTTGAATTGGTTTAATGGTACAGTAGAATAGGTATAATAAACTATAATGTTTATATGGTCGCCATTTGAAAATATCTTTCTAAACCATATAAATTCATATGACTGCCTTTATAACTATTTACTAGCCAAATTTGGTAGGAATCGATTAATTGTTTCGACATATATGAAATAAAATCTTTATTTTTTCATGTGGTGCTATATATAATACAACATGGAGTACAGAAGAGGTTCTGTGTACACACATTTGATGCTGGTGATATATACAGTCAGAATACACAGTTAAGTTTAGATTGGTTACATGGTTTCTAAGATTTAGCATACTGAGCTTATATATATATATATATGGCTGGAGTTTTAAAAATAATTATCTGGCACTCATAAAACATATAAATTTATATGAACTACCGTAGTATTTCTTGTCTGCCAAATATGGTAGGAATTTGTCAATTTTTTCCCAAATTTATTCTTTAAGTGGTTTGAGCACTTCATTTCCATTGTTAAGCCCACAAAAGATGAGCCAGTTATGCTGATACTTGATGGTCACTTTTCCCACAACCGGAATCTTTAGGTCATTGACCGGGCAAGGGAAGTTGGAGTGTCTATCGTTTGCCTGCCTCCTCGCTCAATAGACAAGCTACAGCCTTTGTTTGTGGCATCAATGTTCCCTCTGAAAACTCTGTACTCAAAGGACATTGAACAAAGTTTGTCGAATAACCCCAACCGAATCGTGAGAAACCCCTAGGTTTCCTCTTTGTTTTGCGAAGCCTACCTTCGCGCTGCTTCACTTTAAACTGCCAGCAATGGGTTGAAAGCAACTGGGATTCACCCATTTGACCCTGATGGGTTTCAAGAACATAATTTTGCGTCTAGAGAGCTTGATGAGGTGCAAGAGGCTGGCAATGACTAAAATGATGATGGGATTGAACCTACTGGCCCACCCAAATCGATCAGGGACATAAGGGACGTTCTAATAATCCAAGCTTCCACATCTGCCAGAGCTGACACGGTTACAGGATCTCCCCACATGACATCACTAACAGCCTCCTTGGAGAGACGACAGAGATGCGAAGAACGTCAGGCTAAACGACCCCGATCAAAGACCAAATCACCAAACATGGAACTGAAACACCTGCTAGGAACATGCTCTATGAAACTAGCCAGGAAGAAAACAAGTCAATGTTGATGTGAGTTCCAGTGACCCTGAAGAAGAAACACAAGTTCCACTCGTATCGACCGATGATGATGACAGTTCCGATGCAGGTTATGTCTCATGTCCTATTTGTAAGAAAAACTTTTCCCAGGTCAAGCTATGAGAGAAATTTGTTAGGAGGAGCACCAAATGTTTCGAATGGTGTCACGAAATGTGTTCGTCCTCACCACAAACAAACATTTTGTATGGGATGTCCGTTTTGTTAAATAATTAGTTACTTATATTTTGTTTACAACCAGTGACTCCTAAGTATGTGTAAATTTCTTCATTGAAATAAATTTTATTGCTGAAAATTGTTAATTTCAACAAATTTGGTCGTGTAAATTGTTAATTTTAACAAATTTATTTGAGGAAAACTGTTATTTTAAATGCATTTGGTAGTGAAAGTCGGTTAATGCAATTATATTTTGTTTTAGAAGTAATAAATGTTATATTTATCAGTTTCCGACTTCAAATAACAATTGCATCGTATATTGAAAAGGTGGAACGGAATTAGGGACCCTCTGTTAGAATATTTAAAAACACATTATGCTTGTGTTCGTTTTCTAAGTGTCACGGATGGTTCATTCTTTGCAGTTACGGTATCAGCATCATTTGCCATTGAATTGAGTAGCTTATAGCGATTTTATTAAATTTTCATCCCTAACTCGATCGTCAGAATTACGATTTTCGCTTGAAGACACGATAGATGGGCGCTAATTGGTTTAATGGACGCCCACAAAATTGATAATTTTTATAAATGTACAAAAAAATTCATTATTAAAAACATGTTATAACGTTTGTATATATATTTTCTTACATACAGCTATATTATTACTGTTCTGCGTGAAAAGGATTTTCTTTTGTTTTCAAAAACATGCATTATGGAAATACTCTAAAACTTTAATTAATAATTAAGTCTTAATGGTTTAATTTTTGAAAATTTTTAAAATTTTTAATTGTTGCAAAACATAGGCTTTTTTCTTTCATACGCAACATAAATCGTACTCTTCTGACAACTTTGTTAATGTATATTATTTTAAAATAAGTTGTTGTGTGCAGTGGGATGCAGTGCTCCCTTGGCAACCACTCGACTTATATACTCCATTCATGGTTACTTCACACTTCCTGAAGCCCTGCTAAATTCCAGGATATTCCTCCGCCTCGTGCAAACTGAGCTTAACCCCTAGTTAAGTAAATTACCCCAGAGGGACAACTCACCGCATTCGAGCGCACTCAATGTAATTGTATTGTAAATAAGAACTATTTCTTACTAGGGGCTACCAACACACAAGTTTTCTCGCTGTTTACAATCATTTTTACTATAATTGAAATATTATAATTTAAAAAAAAAATTCATGTAAAACATTAACTTAACGAAAAATGAGATACTTTCATGTTGACATGGGTATAAAACGCTTATGATACATGGCATATTTAGGAAATAACTAAACACGTCATAGATTGGGTGATTTTTTAAAGTAACTTTTGAAAAATCACACTACATATGACGTCGTTTGGTTGTTTCTTAGATGTCACCAATAAACGGCGTTTTATGCTTCCGTTCACGTAAAAGTACCTTACTTTTGATTAAATTGAACTTTTACTTTTATTCTTTCCACAAATTAAAATATTGCATTTATAATTAATGTGAATAAAGCAGGGATAAAACGGGTATGTTTTGGTAAAGCCTAGTAAGAAACAGTTAAAATGGAAAATATTATTACACTGAGTGCGCACGAATGTAGTGCGTTGTCGCTTTGGTGTAATTTTATACGTGTAGTTAAGCTTTGTCTACATGAGGCGGATGAATATCCTGGAAGTAGAACTTTAGCAGGGCTTCAGAAAAGTTGGAAACAATGAAAGTAACCGCGAATTAACTACACCAAGGGCCACCCGTTTTTCGCGTAAAGAATCCACGATAGTTGTACTAAAAAACACGTTATTTCAGGAAAATATTTCGTGGTTGGATAATTTGAACTCCAGCGCGTCTGAGGTGTTGTCTGCCAGCCAGTTACGGACTTCCAGTGCCGGAGTAACTTAATTCTGATTGGCCCAGTCAAATGGAGAATGTATCCCGACACAGACACCCGGCCAATAACCGAAGGATACCTACTCGTGTGCACGTAGAACGTCGATGTCTATCTCGCGCAGGAATATTTACGTTGAACACAGCTGGCCCTAACTATACCTGAAGTCCAACGGTCGAGGCGAAGACACCTCGGTGCGAGGAATCTGTATTCAGGCCAGCGGCGTACATTGCCCGACGACTGGTTAACTCGGCGTGCCACGCGGAGACCGACAGCTATTTCCCCTTCGACGTCGCTCTGGAAATCCGAGCACGCCTTTGCGCCACGCAAAAACGTAATATCGATACGCCGCGCCGCGCTCGTTTCCCGCTCCTGATTGAACACCGGCCCTTCGATACGTTGCTACTCCGCGACGATGTCTTCCGGACGAGCCACGGCCTAGCAGAGTCCATTCGCGGTTACTTCCAACTTTTCTGAAGCCCTGCTAAAGTTCTACTTCCATAATATTCCTCCACCTCATGCAAAAAAAGCTGTACTGAGTCTGGAAAATAACACCGAAGGGACTACGCACCGCATTCGTGCGCACTCAGTGTAAGAATATTTTGCATAAGAACTACACTGAAGAGCCAAAAAAACTGGTACACCGGCTTAATATCGCGTAGGGCCCCCGCGAGCACGCAGAAGTGCCGCAAGACGACGTGGCATGGACTCGACTAATGTTTGGAGGTATGCAGGAGGCATTGAAATCTGCGCCAATTTGAGAAAGGGTTGCACGTCTGTCACGTTTAATGATTCTCGTCAGCCGTCGTTTGTCCCGTTCGATCACGATCTTTATCCGGCCGCAGCGATGTCGAAGATTTGATCTTTTACCCGATTCCCAATATTCACGGTACACTCGTGAAATGGTCGTACGCGAAAGTCCAAATTTTATCGCTACCTGGGAAGATGCTATGTCCCATTTCTCGTGCGCCGACTGTAACACCACGTCAACTCTCATTTAAATCTTGAGAACCTGCCATTGTAGCAGCAGTAACCGATCTAGCTGCCGACCGGATCGCTTTACTCTGATTGGTTTCATACCTCTGTTATTTGCATACGCACGCCTATACCATTTTTTTGGCTCTTCAGTGTATATGACTTGCCCTTACATGTGTTCTTCAACTATCTAGTTAAAAGAAAATATTAAAACACAACTTATGTCTTTTCTCATTTTATGAACCACTCGTGAAGTCAATTGCGCCGAGGTTTTTAGACTCTACCACGTATTGTATAGCATAATTTTGTAAAATAATTATAGGCTTTTCACGGTTAATTCAGCACTTTTGAAATCAACCTTTGAAGAAATTCACTGACCCTTACTGCATATATTTTAACGGTCACTGACTAGCATGTGCCCAGTAAGGTTGGTAACGACAGAAAGAAAATAGTTCCATGTCTCAAAGTCGAATTAAAAGTTTTAGATGAAAGTTTCTTAAAAATTAAATTATCTATTTGGATTTAGTTATGTTAAGCATATATGTGAAAGTATATATGAGAAAATTTGTAAAACATTTACTTATTTAATAATTTGGCAGTTTCAATTAACCTACGCATTAATAATGTGATCACGCCCTTTACAATGTTAGTTTTACTTATAGTGGAAGAATACGCGATGTGTATACAAGTATATCTTAAGCAGGGCTTTGATAAGTGCACTACTGCGCGACATTATATTACGGTTTAAAGAAACTAACGTCTGTATTGCATTTATAGAGTTAAAGAACGCACGTGAATTACATACGTACTTACAGACAGATACTCCCACGATTTCATGAGCCTAAGGAAAATAGGCTGAATACTGAAATTGTGAACTTTTGCCAAATTTTGTAATTGCTGTATATCATTTTTCATAGTACAAAATAAAGAAGAAATGGCGGCAAATGGGATAAAGAAATGTAAAGTATATGTTAAAACACAAAAAGCGAAAAATAAGTCGTAACGTTTCATGTACCAAGCCAAGTACTACAACTAACTTAATTTAACATATATATATTAAAGTTTTATGAAAGTTGTTAAATTTCAGAAAAATATGTTCAGAAAATTTTTTGTTCTTACTTAACTGTAAACTGTATTAAATAAATTTGAAAAAACAGTAGACTTAATGCGGCATTATTACTAAAAACACAATTTTCTCGTAAACAGGACTGGATGTTAAATTTAATTTGCAAGGGTGTTTGTTGCGGAGAGAGACGCCGCAATCAGTTAATATTATTCAGTTTGCAGTGCCACGCATGTTTTCGAGATGAATAATTCACTGGAAGCGGTGTTAGATTATGACGTGTCTGCGCTTGTTGTGTGTCTTCTATTTGCATTTCACAACACGGCTGTAAATAGTTGCAAAAATTGCCACATCCTCATATCCTGCAGTTAAAAGTTTTCCTAGGTTTTGGAGAGATATTTGGTAATTTGCCTCCTTTTCTTTTACTCGTGCGCAGAAAATTTATACATTAAACCAAATTATACCCAGTGTTTAAATTATGTGAATTACCACAACGACCAATGAATATCTCGGAATAAAATCTTCGTATATTTACAGGCTGTGTGTGCCAAAAATAAGCGTTTAATACAATAAGGCATAAAAAATGATTTTAATTAGTTAACTGTTTCTTAGTAGAAACATTCATGAATATCCAATATACTGACTCACAAGAAAATTTCACAAAACCAGCCTTCGTGTAGAGCGGACAAAACCATTCAAACGAAAGCTCTTTTTTTACTCCGTATAAAATAACACGGAAAAATCTCTTATCAAATTACGTATATTAACAGCTGGAACGCTTCCATGTGCATTTAAAAACTTTAATCATACGCTTCCTGAGGCTCAAAACAGTTTATTTTAATTTTATATTTGTCACATATGCAGTCTAGTTTGCTTTAAATATTATACGAAAAAAATATCCTGGACATATTTATAAAGTTTTCTTTCTTATTCAATATTTACCTTTTTTATTCACAAAACCAAAAAAACGACAGGACTTAAAAATTAATCAAAATTAATTGTAATGTACTACCTTATTCCCCACATAGTATTTTTAATTAAGTGGAAAGTTCTTGTTGAGCATAGATACTTGCAAATCTTGATAACGAATGATATTTTCAATCATCTTAACAGAAAAAAAACTGTTGGGAAATAATGTTACAAATAGATTTTAAAAACTGAAGCTTAACGTGTTTGACATTAATAATTATAAAGAAATTCAAGTTATTATAAGTATTTTGTAAAATGTTAAACATATGTTCGTGATTTTTTCACAGTGCTGTCCTTTACTTCCAAGCTGCACGTCTTATTTGAGAATGTTCGTTTTGATCATAGCCGGCACGTTTTCCACGGTAAGTAAGGATATTGTAATAAAGTTTTTCATTGGCAGATTAAACAATTCCGTTAGTTGGTTAGCAAACGTTTACCACTAAACTCATTTTCAAATTAATTAGTATAAAATATTATTTTTAAATCAATACACTCTATTTAGTTTTTAGTCCTGCACATCGGGATTTTCTAGTAAATACAATTATACAAACTGTCAAAATTCAAATCTGTGGATCCGCTTGACTGCGAAACGCTTTGCATTTGAAAAGTGGCGTGACTTTCGGTAAAATTTGTTTAAAGTGCCTAGTTCAATATCCGTAAATGATATGCAAACGAACTTTCATCACGAACTTTTCCAGATAAGTATGCAAAGCAGCGGAGAACCGGAGGAAGCGAGTAACAGGAAGAAGGGAAGATAACACCGCCCACAGTTCGACTTAATTGGAAACTGAAATATTGACTGTGAGCTTCGACGTTTCGCCACACGTCGTTATTTTATCTTGCCTGCCGTGTCTTAAGCAGGAACCGCACCGGGATATTTATAATGGCGTAGTCTAACACCCATGAAGTTATCGACTTCAAGAAAACTATGCTCGGCTATCAAATAACTTCCGTTTCTTCCTTCAAAATACCAGGAACGCTCCTGACATTCTACTTCTCCGTAAGATGCGTTACATCCGTTGGCATTTTCTGACATTCGCATGAAAATGTCACATCATAAAAGAAATGCGTTGGCGAGTAAAAAGTATACGGCTTGGTTTCATTTAATTCATTCTGCAATATCATAATGATTCAGTAGTGCAACAGTAATATATATATAGAACATTGCTTATAAGCATGACGTGTAACAAATAAAAAATTAAGTGGGCCTACGAAAAGTGATGAGTGGGCCAGAATTATGCCTAATTAGCATTAAAAAATTCGGCAACTGGCGTTTTCCACTCACTTACCACGCGCCTCATTTCAAATTTTATTTTGTTCGTATATTCGTGTCAAACTATGTCAACAGAAAACGACATCACTCATTGACTGAGAGAATTTACAACCAGAAAATTATTAATCTAGTAGCTTCGACTCTCGTACCGGTATTTGAACAGGAAATTATTCACTATTTTTGGTATAGAAATCTGATTGAAAAATGGGGAAAATATATTTAAAAACATTTAAACCAATTTTTAACCAACTCTACTCGTCCGTAGGTTTCCCTTCTACTTCTTTGCAGGTATATTCTTAGGAAATACTTCAAATATTTTGGTATTTCCTGAAATATGTACGACTACACGATTATCTCAAAAGGTAGAAGTAAGCATTACATTTTTTTTTTAACTACAATCATTTAAATGGTTAATACAGGTTGATTCACGAGGAGTTACCGCTACTCCCAGGGATTATTCCTTACATCATTTGGAGAAAAATATGGTGGATTTCATTCCCAATATTTGCAGAGTAATTCGAAAAAATTGGAAATGCCTTACAATTAACAGCTCGTGACTTAGGCCATTGTGACGTGCTGCTGCCCCGTTTGACTATTGCTGTGAACAGCGCGTGACCTTGACCATCGTGAAGTGTGACTGTCTGTTGCACGGTCTACTGCGTGAACACGGCGCGTTCCTGCTCATTGTGGTTGTAGCCAGTGGTTGCGCGATGTGAATTGTGGCACAATGCCACGTACATTTCCCACGGAAGGATGCGCCCATATGGTTTGTTTTGGGGGCATGTGATGGTAATGCTGCAGCTGCATCCGCTGAGTATCACAGGTAGTAAGTACCCTAACCGCAGGATTGCAAATTCTAGAACAATTCAAAGGACGCTCAGCACATTAAAGGACAGTGGTTCGCTTCCTTGCGTTAGATTTCACAGCGAGGGTACGTCTGTACATGCGGCCTGATAAAACATCACTATATTTATTTCGGAAAGGGTTATTATTATAATTATAATTTTATTTTATTCGTCACTTTTAATTCTTCTAATTACTCGGTAAATATCGAGGATATGACCCACATTTATGGGACATATTTTGCTCCAATTGATGTAAAGAATCAGCCTTGTGAGTGGCGGTAACTCCTCGTGAATCTTCCTGTATATGCGTGGTTTACTTACCAATTCCTTCATACTATGAATATTTGCAAAAATTTTACTTATCTTGTTTGATATGGAAAACTTACAGTTTTGAGACATTCAAGTGTATGAAAAGATTTTTTTTTTATAAAATTTCGAAAATACCTTTACCAGAACATTGCTCATGGCGTTAAACACATCCGTTACTGTGGAAGAAACGTATAGCCTTTACCTGCACTGCTATAACTAGTAAAACTTTCAAACAAGAAAGAGGTTTTGATGAAGGCGAAGAGCCCTTCTCGAGTTTCTTTTTGTTATTCTCCGGCGGAGTCGTGAGGATGGGATACTAAAGCTCGCTGTTGAAGTATGACATATTTTAAAGAAAATTCCAGGAATGAACGTAGCGTTTCATTGTTAAGCAAGTTACATGAGCTCGATTATCTTTGGTGTACTAGGCGGAGTGTAGGAGGAGTGAATGCCAGAAAGGAAACGAGAGCACCCCGAAAAAAATTAACTCCTGACTTATAACGTGAGACATAATTTAAAGAAAATACCTTTTTCGGTATGACGCGGGGAATGTCCTGTCACGACATGGACGTGCAACCAGATCACGTGCAAAGATCCCACATGTAGGAAGCAGTTCTAATGTCACCTTGTCGCGTATCTGTCGAATACGATGTCCCATATGAGAAGGCCAATGATTGATCTTGCAAAGCATCCCCTTGCCATGTTCTAGTTGACTACTGCATGAACCTATAAGTACCGGTTCGGACTTCAGAGTACCCAAAGCATTAGCAAACAGGTGTTTCTTGGGCACTTGTAATGCCTGAGCTGGCAGAGCACCTCCAGTCACCAGGCACGGTCAAACACGTCACCGATGCAGAGAAACATCACAGTGCTGTACATTGCAGTGGAGAAATTTATATTTTCTGGCTTAAGGAGCCTGCCTAGCAACACATTTTTAAACAACTCAGGATTACGTCCGGGCGAAAGGAAGCAGTGCGACGGCGATGTAATAGAGCATAGACAAGCTTCGTGTGTTCTGTTTCCTCGGGATTCATAACGGCGTCTATAGAGTTTTGTCGCTGTAATTTAAAACGCTGTATTACGTAAGAATAAATATCGTAAATATAGGACTACTTAATACGATTTTTTTGACTGACTGGGGCTTTTTAACGGCCATATTCATGTTTCAATAACCAAGTCTATAAATTGGCAACAAAATATCGACTTTCATACTTTTCCCTGGAAAAATGTTTATATTAAAATATTCCTAAGTTTTTTATTACAATGGACTAAAATTCTTACAATGTGACCCTTATACTAACGAAGGAGGCCCCTTCAGACTCGGCTTCGCTCATTTTGCAGAAATTCTTACTTTTCGCGTCATAATTTCGGATTCAGAGTAATTACCAACAATGAACGATTTTAGCAAATTCACATTTTACGAGTTGTTTAATATTTTTGTGCTTAATTTTAATTGTGTGTTATCTGCTTGTTGTAAAATTAAGGAACATATTTATATTTTATCAATAATTTCCTGCCTTTTTGCAAGCAGGAAATAACACACAGTGAAAATTAGAGACAAAAGTATTAAACAACTAGTAAATTGTACATTTCGTATAATCAAACATTCCCAGTAACATCTCTGAAACTGAAATTATGACACGAAAACGAAGAATTTCTTCTTAATAGGTGAAACCGAGCCTTCAAGGTGCAACACGATGTACATAGACTGGAGCTTTAAATACAACAACGGTTAACAACATATTAACATTACGAGAAAATGAACCAGAGGACTGTTTTGTTTATGATCACTGAGGCTTCGTAACCACGTGGCGAGAAGGTCGAACTATTCTAATGACCAAACCAAATTTCATTTTTGCTTCATATTTCATCGTCTCCGCACCCAAACTTCTGCAATTTCTTACCTCATGAAGCATGCAATTTCAATCGCTAAATCCAAAAAATTATGCCGGAACAGCTTTGTCACGCTATAAATATTTAAATAAACGTTAAATATGGGTTTGATATAAACACTATTTTTTGTGGAGGTTCCTCTTTTATAATACTTTTAGCTTATTTGCTTTCTGCTTCATCCGACTGTAGTGATGTTACTGATACTTATGTTGTTGTTTAATTAATTCAATATACTGATCATGTATGTAGGTGTGTGAATGAACGTGTGGGAGTAAACGTTATATTATTATTTTATTTTATGGATATGTTTTGGTAACTGGCATAATTTTAGATGAAGCAAACATAAAGTGTCTTATATTCATTAATTTTTTTGTATTTTTTTCCCGTGTTTAAATAGCTATTTCCTGTGATTTTCATTCCCTCAAAAATCCTTAAACAAAATTGCAGTTTTAGAATATTTGCTAATCGATGTTATCTTGTAATTTTATTTTTATAAATAGTACAATTATATGTAAGTAAATATATATCATGTGTATGTGGTTTTGTGTATGCGTGTATGTGTATGCACGTGCATACACGTATACACATAAAAACATACATCAAAAGAGTAGTCGTGTAGGTTCACTATTCAGCTTATTTTTTATTTTATGTATTTTGCTTTTATATATTACATATAACCTACTTTCTGATTTTATAGTAGACNTTTTTTTTTTTTTTTTTTTTTTTTTTTTTTTTTTTTTTTTTTTTTTTTTTAATAAGTGTTATGTTTTATTATGTAAAGGGGTGAAGTGTTAGAGAAGGTGATAGTACCTTAACTTCGCCACAAAAAAATAAGGACGTTTTGTTATTATCATTATCGGACACCTAACCACTGATTCGAAACCAAGTATGATCTGAAGGTAACGTACGTCTCCTTTATCTTTTACGTACGCACCCGGGCGGCGCGAGCTCCAAAACTTCGAACATTAAACAGATCCCGGTGAGCGCAGTTGTAACACCGGGCCCGACTCCGCAGCTCGTTAACGCCGTTGCGACCTCCTCCGTAAGCTGCTTACAGCTGCTGGCGCGCGTCTCAAGGCGCTAACTAAACATCATTAACGCGGCACGCTACGCTTCTTGTGCGCCACGCCTTCGCCGCAGCTCGCATTACCGAGCGGCGAACTCGCACCACGCTCCAGGAACTTTTTCCCACGGCCTGTTCACGGTTATTTGAGCACTTCTGAAGCCAACATTCGAAAACGTCGCTGCCCCTACTCGCATATATTTCAACGGACACGCTGAACGTCACGCGCCAAATAAAGTTGGTGGCGACGGAGGGACAGCATATCCATGTATTAACGTCGAATTAAAAATTATTAAATACAGTCTATTCGCAGTTTTTTTTTCACGATTTTTAAATCGAACCTTTTAAAAAATCACCTAATGTATGACGTGTTTGGTTGTTTCCCTATATAAGTCAAAGCGTTTCAGCGGATTTTGGCACATCGGGACCTGGGACCGGAGCGTCGGAGCTGTTTGTTCGTGCTGTGTCATTCTTGACGGCCTGCGACCATTTTGGATCCAGGTGACCTTGACCCTGACCCCGGTTACCTTTGACATTTAAAACCTATAAAATTGAAAACATTCCAAAAAATTCGAAAAAAATATATAAAATATTATACTAAAAAAATATTTCAAAACAAGCTGTGCCCACGGCTCCTTACGCGTGGACTACAAAATTATTGTTTAGGTTTTTTTTAATAAAATTGAATTTTACGTAGTGTAATCTTCTATACTCTATACATATTATAAAACTCAACGTCTCTGTGAATTAAATGGTATTTCTCTGTATATATGCACCCGCGGAGATTTTTTTAAGGTCTTTTTATTCTGCACAATTGTTTACTTCATGATATTGTTCCATCTTTAACGGTTTAGACAGCGTACTGCAAGAAAACGTGCAGGCGGCATACGTTTTTCCGACTTGATCCACTATTGTCGTTTGTAAATTTTTTTATATATTTTCTCGCGATAAAAAGTAGCCAATATCACCTTTCAGCCCTCTAACTATTTCTGTGCAAGAAATTACGTCAATATATTGCTCGGTTGCGACGTTGCATTGTTATTCCGTTTGTGTACTTTTTCATTTTCCGATAAGAATTTCCCCGAGGGAATGAGATATTTTCTCGGGATAAAAAGTACCCGTTGTCACTTCCCGGCCATCCAACTGTTTCTGTGCAAAAAAACCAGGTCTATCCGTTGCTCCGTTGCGAAGTGAAAGAAGGACAAAAGAATAAACAAACAAACAATCAAGCAAAACAAACAAGCAAAACAAACACTTTCGGGTTTATAATATTAGTTAGGATTATTTTTAAATAACTTAAAATTTATTTCAAAAAATTTAAATTTCCGTAGGTCCTCCACACCCCTCTCCCAACCACCCTCCACCACACACACTCATTCCACCATATTGGAAGGTGCAATCCGCCGTCTTGGAAGGCGTCACAGCCGCCGTCCGCCATCGTGGTAGGTAAGTAATAATGCGATAGGTTAGGTAAACGTAAGTGACTGAATTAGATTACATACTTACTTTCACAATGGCGGCAATGCAATTTATTTTAGCTTTATTTGGTATATCTGCCATACAATTTAAAACCATTTCGAACAAAAATTATATACTGAAAGTGTCTGTTAGGAGCATTAAACAACTTTTGTATGTCATTTTGAAAGATAGCGCCATACGAATAAATAAAGTCATTATGTCACATCTTTATAAAAAATTTGCCGATTCCTTGCACATTTTGCAAACAAGTAGTACTGATGCAAATGATGTTAAGTGATATATGTTAAGCATAGCAGATACTTATTTTCAAAAGGGCGGAAATATTGCAAAATACGCTTAGAATGCTATATCGTCCAAATAATTAGACTATTCCAAAATAACTTTGTATTTGCCAGTAGAAATTGCACGTATCAACTGTGTCTGCATGGAGTATATTTTCTCCACCTTTTCGTAACATAGTGCCATGCGAATAAATAAAGTTTTTTGTCATATCTCGGGAAGCCATTCATTCATTCGTACCAAATTTGGCAAACAAGTATTACTGCGGCAGATTATGTAAAATTGGATGTTTAAATACGTCAGACTTTTATTTTCAAAATGGTGGACATTTAGTTATTTTAGCTTTAAATGCTATATCGTGGAAACCATGTAATCATTTCGAGCTTATCATTATATTCTGGCAGTAGATATTACAACTATAAACTGTTTGTACATAGAAAATCTTGTGTCCACCATTTTGTAATATAGTGCCATGCAAATAAATAAAAAAAATTGTAATATATCAGGAAACAATTAACCGATTCCTATCCAATTCGGCAAAGTAGTACTGAGGGAGATTATGTTGAGTGGTATATTTTTAGCACGTCGTACACTTACTTTCTAAATGGCAGCCATATAGTTTTTTTTAGCTTAGAATGCTATATCGTCGAATTCATGTAACCAATTCCAACTTAACTTTGCATGCTGGCAGTAGGTACCTATTACAGCTATCAACTGTATCTTCACGAAGCTTATTTTGTGCTCCATTTTGTAAGATAGCAACATCTGAGTTTTTTTCATATCTCGGGAAACAACTGACAGATGCCTACCAAATTTTGCAAACAAATAGCACTGCAGCAGGTGGTTTAAACCTGCATGTTTTAAGTAGTTCAGGCTCTTATTTTAATAACGGTGGTGACTACATAAATATTTAGCTCAGGATATGTTATTAATGAAACAAATTCCAACTTAAATTTGTATGCTGGNCGGTGGTGACTACATAAATATTTAGCTCAGGATATGTTATTAATGAAACAAATTCCAACTTAAATTTGTATGCTGGCAGTGCCTATTACAGCAATCAAATATTTATATGCAGAGCCTCAGTTTTCTGCCATTTTGTATGATAGCCCCACCAATAAAAAACAACATTTTTATCTCATGTCTAGGGAAACAATCCACCCATTCTTACAAAATTTGGTGAAGCTGTTGTATTGTGGTAGGCCATATTAATATATGTATTTTTTTAAGTATGACACACTTATTTTCAGAATGGCGGCTGTAAAATCATTTTAGTTTTGTGTGCTATATCTTTGAAGTTATGTGATCTATATTAACTTAAATTTGTATATTGGCAGTATGCAATCATCGATTGTGCTATTACATTACTTTTTTGTCCTCCATTTATGAAGATCGCCATATGAAAATTATGCCAGTTTTGATGCCATATCTCGAGTACCAATCAATCTATTCCACACAAATGTTATACTGGAACATAGCAAACGATTTGTACCAAATTTTGCACACAACAAATGCTACAGGAGTTTTCGTAAACTTTCAGTGTTTAAATTGGTCAGACAACGATGTTCGAAATGGCAGCTTCATAAATACTTTAGGTAAGTTTGCCAGATACATTAAACAAGTTAACCACATTCAACTAAATTTTATATGTAGACATGCATTAGAAGCATCGTATATAGAGCCTTTTTATTGGAAAATTTGTACGATACNCAACTAAATTTTATATGTAGACATGCATTAGAAGCATCGTATATAGAGCCTTTTTATTGGAAAATTTGTACGATACGATCAAATAAGAAAGTGAAGTTTTAATGGCATATTTCAGGGACCAAATAACCGATTACCAAAAAATTCTTCACACAAGTAGCGCTACGGTGGGCCATATAAACTAACATATTTTAAGTGACTCAGTCACTTATTTTCAAAGTGAGGGCCCTCTAAATATTTGAGTTTAATAAACCCTATAATTCGAAACATCAGACTGATTAATTCCAAAGTTAATACTCCGAATCCGACGTACATTATGCAGTGCATTGCACGCTAGTTTATTGTACGATGTTTTCTGGGTTTAAGTCATGGTTATGGCACGTATGTATTTGGAATTGTCTCACTTATGTTGCATACGTTTATGGTTTCGTTTCTAATGTTATTGCTTTCAAAGATAAGTCAAGTCTTACCTACCAACTCAGCTTTTAAGAACTTATTTATAAATTAATTGCACCCATGTAGAGGAAAGTAGGTGTATTAGTTATATTAGTAACTTCTTGTTTTCCTTGTGATAACAGACTCGTTTGCGTTTAAGAAATTATTTGTACGTTACTCGCATATTTCTTGACAACAGCCATCATTGGCACGATTGTTATTTTTACTTTTGTGTCAAAATTGTTTGGTTTACTGCATCTTACAAAATATGTTTTCAATGGCGCGTGTTCAAATAAATGGTTTAGTTAATTATCATCAGAATTGCTTTTCCTTCTCGATCATATATTTAATTCACTGTTAAATGCAGATTATTGAAATCTTTCGTTTGTTCTATCGTTAGCCTAGTGTGTAAACTTTTAACATATTGAAAAAAAAAAAACAACTGTCATGAAACTTGCAATACGTCTCCTTAAATCGATTATAATAATGTGAAATTGTAAGCAACAATAATTTGTGACTGTTGCTCTCATGTATGCCTTTTTATTGGCCGCTGATTTAATAGTTAGACTTTAAAAAGGATGGTAATACGCAGGCATGCGTTTCATAATTCGCACCGCATTGCTGTAAGTGTTCCGGTCAGATTTTACATGGAAACACATGCAGCTACGACTAAACTTTGATTTGGAAATTTGTCAATTTACCATGTACTAACTGTTCCTTCCGCCTTTCTGTTGTTTTCCATGAGCCTTTGTTCCTGTTGTAAATAAACTTCATATCTCTGGGCTCTCAGCCAAGTGTTTTCCCCCAGGCACGTCGACGGAATAAAGAAAGTGCTTCCTGTGTACTCGGCGATCCGTTTTGAAGACGAAGAAGTCTGGTTCATTGTTTCCTCATGTCCTGTGTTGTAATAACTTCCCTCGCGGCTGATTACTTCGAGACATCTGGCGTTATTGTATCTTACAATATACTCGCCTAGCGCTGCCCTTCAGCAGATGAACAAATTGAAACAAATGCTGCAAGGCAGGGAGAACAATAAAGAGCTGTGTTCGATGAAATAATATTGGTTGTTGTCAACTCCCGGAACCGTGAATTCATCTTCACGGGATTTATTGAATTGAGCGCTCGGGAGAGAGATTGATGGCGCGAGTATCACTGATGCTTTTCAACGTGGTCAAACCCACATATCTGGCTTTGCCACTGTTCTGACGAAGCTGAGGTCTCAAGAGCTTTATGTCACTAGTTCTACATAAACAAAGTGAATTTTAATCATAAATGTGCGTGAAAAGAATTGGCAATAAGATAGCTGGCGTTTAGCGTATTTATTATTTATTTTCTACGGAGAGGTATAATTAATAGCGCACTTAAATAGGTTGTTCACTATACACAGAGCACTTTCACAAGTCCTGCTTAAGATCCACTTGTGTGCACGCTGTGTATTCTTCCGCCACACGTAAAATTTATGTTGACATGAGCCTGGTCAGATAATTCATGCGTCGGTCAAGTTAAACTGTAAAATTATTTTTTTTAAATAATAACTAATTTACAAATTGGCAAATTTCTACATTTACGTGCGTTAAATAAAAACAGAAAGCAAACTAAATGATTTTAGTATTCAAAAAAACTTTTACCTAACGCTTTCAATTCAACGTTAAGACATGGAACTACTTTCACTCCGTTATAACCAACTTAACTGGGCTCATTACAATATATGCAGGTTGGGGTAGTGACATTTTTCAATAGTTGATTTGATATGTGCACAATTAGCCTTGAACTAACATCCTTTTGATAAAGTATGTACTTCCAAATGGGTGTGTTGCTCCTTACTACTACAGTCCTATGGTGTGCCCTTATATGATTGATTTCCATGTATCCCGGTCAGCGTCCTTGAGAAAAATTGTCACCCATCGTGTTCGCGAGTAGCGTGTCTATAGCCTGGATCGTAACTAGGCTGGTTTACTAGCCGCTAGTCGAATAGCCACTTCTAACATCCGCGACATANTGTCTATAGCCTGGATCGTAACTAGGCTGGTTTACTAGCCGCTAGTCGAATAGCCACTTCTAACATCCGCGACATATGTAGAGCGTGCTCGCAGCATCCAATATCTGAAACCTAATTACTGCACGCATATAGCGAAAGACAAATCTGTTAATTTTCATCTAGATCGTATCTTTTAATGATAACAAAGTAAAATTCTTCTACTAATTTCTCATTTGTTTGCAGTTACACCACGAAAGACAGACATGAAATAAACTGTCAGTTGAAATCAGTGTGCACTGTCTCTGGTTGTTAACTACTTAGCTACTTAACTTATGATTATATACCACTTTGACACTCCATATCTAAATACTCATACCCAACTCTCACTTTTGTATTTCTTGCCGACGAGTCACATAATGATATTTCTTCCACTGCCTACGAATCTAATGTGCTGACACCTGAATCCGCCTTGCCGATGTTCTGGTCCGATAAAAAATTTCTGTTCGAGCGACAGTTCTTGTCGCCGTATTGCTGAACAGTGACACACTCCGGTGCGTTACGCATACCACGACTAAGATGCGCAGCNGACAGTTCTTGTCGCCGTATTGCTGAACAGTGACACACTCCGGTGCGTTACGCATACCACGACTAAGATGCGCAGCCTTAAGGCATCGCTTTTCAAAAATGTTTCCCTGCTAAAACACCACGTTAATCCTAGGTTAAAATTTAAAAATACCTTAAATGCAAAATCCATTCTTTCTATATTTTACTTTCCAAATCACGCCACACTTCGTGTGGAATGAAAGTTAGTTATATGCGTTTTATTCTTATATCATTACCTTCTTTTTAATGACAACACAAACTGTTTAAGCGTTCGTTTATTGCGCGAGTGTCCCGGGTTAAAAACACGTTCCATTGCTTTCTGTGTTAGGTTTTTTTTTTTTTTCTGTCTTCTCCAAACCACTTTTAAGTAATTCTATACTTTATTCTTTAATTTCAGCGTAAGCTATAGTCCTTATTTATATGCCAACTATAAGACATAAAATAAGGATAAATGCCTATTCTTGTAGTACTACTAAATCAAGCAATAAAATTTCCACCCATAATTTACAAGGTGTGCAGAACATGGGGGAATAAGATTAATTTCGTATGAAGCTAGTATCTAGTGGTGGTGGTGGAAACCCTAATGTTCTTCGGAACCCCAGGCAGCGGTTCATTGATAAAAAAACGCAACGTGCTTGTTGATCATATAATGGTTTTTCGCAGTCTTCCGCAATGTGGAGATGAGCCAGCCGGACACACACACACAAAACAAGAAAAATTCCAAGGGTTGGTGCCGGGAATTGACAACGCTACCGCCTACACAATGGANGACACACACACACAAAACAAGAAAAATTCCAAGGGTTGGTGCCGGGAATTGACAACGCTACCGCCTACACAATGGAGATGTACAGTGTCCAAATATGGCAACAAAAGACACAAGCAGTATGTGCTAGCCATTAGGAAGAAGTGGGAGGGTGTAATCAGTACCGTGCCAGCAGGGCAAAACGAAGGTGGATGAGGAAAGCGGAACGTGGATGGAAAGCTGAAAGAGGAAAACATCCGCAGAATAATAATCCACATCACGCTAACGAGCGACAAACATGCAACCAAATGCCAGAATGCAAATGGCAGCAAGGCCACAGTCGCAAGCGCTCGTGTAATTTCTCATCAGCAAGAGGGCCAATGCCCCAGATAAATCGAAATCTGTTTTTAAAAAAAAGCAGGGAAGCGTTGGCAAACAATGAACAGCTGACAGGCCATTTGCGCGAGATAAAGGGCAAATTAATACTGCGACGTGGTGGCCGGAAAATGGAGTCTGCAAACCCAAATATTGAAAACTAATTTTCTCCTTGCTTCAAATCATAAACATGAAAAAATATAATTTACATATATANGCAAACCCAAATATTGAAAACTAATTTTCTCCTTGCTTCAAATCATAAACATGAAAAAATATAATTTACATATATAATACTGTATTGATGTGGTAAAAAAATTAAAATCGATACAGTAACTACCTGGTCGCCATATATGCCCGTCNATATATAATACTGTATTGATGTGGTAAAAAAATTAAAATCGATACAGTAACTACCTGGTCGCCATATATGCCCGTCAACATCTAAAAAATGTTAATTTGCACCAAGTAGTAAACTATATAATAAACTACCAGAAAATAATAAAAATAATAAGCCTTGCAGAAACTGGATAAGGACTACAATATCTAGGTGCGACAGTACAAGAGTGCAGCACATACTACGATCAAGAGATGGTAGCAGTGAAATAATCAGGAATCGAGTATATTTCGGCGAAATCTGAAGTGTTTCAGAAGTTGCGCTCTACCAAAAGGGAACACCTGTTGTTTGCAGCGTCACTAAGCTCCGTAAGGTGTGCTGGGCGTTGCCAACACGCTAGAACGGCAAAGGTACGCGCCGTTTGTGGAATCAGTTGGGTTGGGCAAAGTCGTATGGTGGGCATTTGTGATGCCGGATTTGTCAGAACCAGAGACTTACGAAACACATTGGATGGGAAATGTCAACGGTGGCTGGCACCATCGATGAGAGGAAGTTGCACATGCCCATACATCTGCTTCCGGAGAGAATCTAATAAATATGAGCGCCAAGAAAAGCACATCGCACGATCTGTTATGAAGGACCGTACAGCAACCGTAGAACAGATAATATGTAGTGTCACACTAAAGTTATCGGCTAAGAGGACTATCCCCACGTGTTTGCTAGAAGCTTGGCTAAGATCAGGGCCTACACTACAGTTCACCCACCAGTTCTTTGTCCGTACTCGCCATATTGTACCATGCCGTGCAGGGACAAAGAGCTGGTGAGTGGACTATAGGCAGACTTCCACACATACCTCACTACCTCGCAGCCCACTCCAAGTGGTGTTGAGTGAGTGAGTAAAGAGATTTGGGCGGCTCTTAACATCAAGGTTTTGAGAGCCAATAAGGCTGACGTGAGGTCAGTATGGAGTGGCACCGGAATTATGGGGCGGGAGAAACGGGAGATCCCCGAGAAAACCCGCCGACCAGAGCATCGTTAGGAACGATTCCCACATGCGAAAATCCGGTAGCAACCCCGCCGGAATCGAACCTGGTTCACCTAGGTGGGAGGCGAGTATTCTAGCCACTATACCACTGCGGCCTCCAAGTTGTGTTGAGAAAGGAGAGCCTAGAGGACGCATGTCAAACTCGTGACCCTTGGCACTTATTTGTACGGCCCCAGCTTATCACGAGGAAATAAATGGAATGCAGCACACATTCAGAACGTTCGTAAATTAAACGTGAAAATGGTGGGCGGCGTAGCTATTTTGAGGTTATGTACGTGTACAACAGGAAACGGATCATTCAGTCCGATGAATCTTAAAAATTATATTTGTGAACAGTTTTCCTCCCTCCTAAAGTTGAATAAATTCAAACGAATAAGTCATATCGTAGATGAACATTTAAAAAGTATAGAAGTATAGTGAGAGCTATTTAGCGACGAAATATCTTACCCGCTTTTGTACCTATATTTGGTAATCAAGAAGAGATGCCAGACTTCTAGTCTTACTTTAGCTTCTCCTAATGCCATTCCCTTACTGCGCAATTCCTGCCTTTACGTTCTTTTTACTGACAGTTTTATTTTTGTACCACATTCAGTTACGTAGGTTTAAAAATGTAACAACCTAAAAGCAAACAAAATTTTTTTTTTCCTTAGGTGGTCCGTCATGCCCACTCGACGACATTGTATGGCTCACGCCAACTTGAGATTGACACCCTCGACCTAGAGGGATGACAGGCGTAGGTAGCGTTACGTTCGGTGACGAGAGCATATTGTGCCCCAGTGCTAATTATGGTCGTTTGTGTGAGTGGCGTGGACTGTGCGGAGACACATCCCGAGGTGCGCGTGGCTACGACACACAGGATCAGTGCATGGAACCACGACGTCCTTCCGCTTCTCGTGTCTCCACAAAGAACACTGAACCGTGCACATCACATCGATGACTTTGTCCATTCCATCCTGCTACACTTTCTTTCAATGCTGTCGTTTGATAAGTTGAAATTCGTTCAACACTCTCGAGTCCCCATACCTGGGGACGGCACATACAGAGATGCAGTGTCGTTTGCTATTGTTTTAAATGTATTATTATATTGTAAATGAAAGCATTTCTTTGTGCCACTGTTGTGTGACTCTCTTTGGAATCTTCCCCTCCCTGCGTGTGCGCTGAACACTTTGTGTGCGTTTTAAAATGAAATGTTGGAGAACTTTGCGCTTGCAACCAGAGGTCCTCTTGTTTTTTGTAAAGTATGTTGCACTGCTCAATAATAAGGAATCGAATTTCCATAAAACTTGAAGACAAAAAAAGTATGCAATGAGAGGGTAAGCACCCCTATAAACGGGGCCGCGGTGATGTAGTGGTTAGACTACTTGCCTCCCACTTAAGCCAACCGGGTTTGATCCCCGGTGGTGTCGCTCCCTTGATTTTCGCATGAGGTATCCGTGCCGGACGGTGTCGCTGGTCAGTGGGTTTTATCGGGGATCTCCAGTTTCCTCTGCCCTTGCATTCCGGCACTGCTCCATACTCATCGTGTTTCAACCTCATCGGCTCTCAATACCTCGAGGTAAAGAGCCGTCCATATTTCTCCCCTCCATCCCTATTAATTTTATTGTGGAAAGAGTTATTAACACCAGTTTGTCCATAGAGAGAATATATCGATAGCATGAAACATTTTCCAGAGAACTGTAGTTTAATTCCACGTCATTTCAGATATTTTGCAAAAAGTGCCATTTCTAAACGCGATTTTCAAGGGCTTATGTCTCCCTTGGGAATTGAAATAAGCTGTAAGTTGCATTGCGTATGTGTCTCATTTTCCACAAGTAATCACCTCTCGAAATATTTCGGCTGAATTTCCAAACAGCCTGTTCATAGACGACATAACAGAAAATTTGTCATGGAGAGTAAATTAATTAAAGTTAAAAATATAACATTTGTATATTGTTTTATTTGCCCGAAGACCAAGTGAGTGTCGATTTGAAACGAAAATCACTTAAAAGATGCAATTTTTTATCTAAACACAACTGTCCGAAATTACATTTTAAATTACGTATCGTAAAAATGAAACAACGGCATTTTTAGGATCCCAGTCAAAAACAGTTAACACTGAAAATTAAAAGTTACACACACATACACATACACACACACATAAATATATAACGTTTTATATATATATATATATATATATATAACGTTTCAATTTCTCATACGTAATAAATAGATAAGATGAAAAGAAGCTCAACTCATTAAATTTTTCCTGTAGCACCATCTGCCGAACATTAGGCAAGAAAAATCACCACGGACACTTGTGGTGCAATTACCAGCCTTGTTTTTATGGCACTGGAAATTTGACCTTTACACAAAGAGATGAAATAGGACCAAAATCCTGTGAAGCGACATTATTTAGTGATGTGGCTGGCTATATGGTAATGAACAAGAAAAAAATTAAGAAATTGAAGTAGATTAAAAAGTATATTATATTACTGATACAATAAAACAATATCACATTAGATTGAAAGAACATGTAGATGGTATGGCAGGCACAAAGCACAACAAAAAAATGAACAATATAAACCAGTAGGAAAATCGTCTCCAATAATATCTAAGAAAAGACAGTTTTATCAATTTTAAATAAAGACGCAACAAGACAAAATTCTCAAACCTTGATTCAGATGGTGATGAAGTTAAATTAAACTTCAAGAACTGTGGATCTTTGTTAATTACACGTAGCACGTTTCTAAGTGAAATGCTTAACAAGGACGTAAGTGCAGAAATATATATGAACGTTTAATAAAGCCACCTTAGCATTTGCACGAAAAATGTGTGCGCGATAAAAATTTATTTAAAAGACGAAACGATTTTTGCTAAAAATGTGTGTTAAAAAAATGAAATGTAATGTAATGTAATGAAAACAAAATGTGTGTTAAAAAAAAGGCAACCACCACTTTAGATACATATGGACATAAAATATTTGTATTGTAATCTACACTATACATGCACATAAAATATGAGTCCATCCATAAAAATATATCGCAAACAATTTATCTTAAACATTATTCTCTGACATAGAGAAATGTTAGTTTTGAAAATGAGCTAATATTTGTTGTGCAGGATGCGTCCAAGAAAATAATGTGCACTATGCATAAATAAATAATATTCTCCATGTTTAGGTGTTACGACCTCATTGCCTTGAGATTTCTTTCCTAGATTTTCAAAATATGTTATGGTTAAGTAACACGATATTGACGATAAATTAATTAAAATACTCAATATATTAGAAAATAACCTTCATCGTGTTTTTCAAAAATAAATTTTTCATTTTCAATTTCGAATATTAACTCAAACAAAAATGAAAAATTAATTTTAATACGAAGTTTTGTTGTAGTTGGGTTTTTTTTGTGTTTATTCAAGTCACAGGAACGGCATATTGCAATTTCTTTGACATCCGAAAATTGATTTGTCTGCAGGGTTAAATTTCTTTATATTTCGACATTAATCAAAAGATAAAACTATTGTATTGGTGAATCACATGAAAAATTTTCAAGAAATATTGTTCACGGTATTGTAATTGTATTAAAAATCATTTTGAGCTTCATACTAATGTTCGATTTTAAAATTTTAAGGAAAAATTATTTTGATTTTAATTGTAATAGCTGTCTTGTATAATCAATTTTTGAAAATATATTTTCCCTCCATTGTCGTACATTTTCAGATTTGTTATTTCATACCATAAGAAAAATGGATGCAATATGTCAAAAATATAGAAAAAAAAAATTTAAACTCTTGAACACCTTTACGGCTCAGCCACGCACACTATATGAATTACTGTTTTCTAGTCTATTTCAGTTGTTTAGTGACAGTTTAGTGAAAGTGAATCTAATATATATATATATATATATATATATATATATATATATAATCTGGAAATACACATTACACTGTGGAACAAACATTAATTCAGAACTTTCTACATGTAATTATAACGTAATAGTGCAGCATCATTTTAAAATTATTAGTATATTCTGGCCATTTCACAATTACCAGATAACGCGTGGAAAAATTTGGCGACTACATTTGAAGACGTTTGTAAGATGTAAACGTGCTATAATAAGAAATATCTAGTTATTTGGTTGAACAGAAAGTTATGGTATCTACGTGGACGGAAAATTCAAAATGGTGGGTGAGATGGGACCTTATACCAAGGCTCCCGGATTTCCGCAAGTTAGAATCGTTCCGAACGATGCCACTGGTCGGTGGGTTTTCTCGGGATCTTCCGTTTCCCCCTCATTTGCATTCCGGCGTTCCTCCATACTCACCTCGCCTCGCACTCGTCGGCTCGCAAGACCCCGTTGTTCCGAGCCACGCAAAACCCCCTCCATTCTCCACTCTCTCAGCACGTCTTGCCATGCTCATTTCACTGGGGAACGGGGGCCCACGGTGTTATAGTGGTTAGAGTACTCGCCTCCCACCTAGACGAACCGGGCTCGATTCCCGGTGGGATCGTCCTCGGATATTTGCATGTGGGTAGTCGTGCTGGACGATGCCACTGATCGGTGCGATTTTTCGGGGATCTCCCGTTTCCCCCCACCCTTGCATTCCGGTGCTCCTCCATTCTCACCTCGTTTCACCGCCATCGGCTCTCAAGGCCCTGTAGTTCAGAGTCGCCCAAACCCCTTTAGTCTCCACTCTCTCTCTCTCTCCGCCTGTCTTGCCATACTCATTTCACTGGTGTACGGATGAGACTACACAAGCAGGCGAACCGCAACTCACTTGGAGACGTCTCTGCGTTTGACGCCACTCGAAATGTTCCTGGCATTCTTTTTATACGCGATGATGCGGGAACTGTTGTCTGCGGCGCACCGCCTCGAGCTGCTGCTGAAATTCAAATATAGTTCAGTGTTGAGCGGCCACGTGCNACTTCTTCTGGCCGCACCGTCTACAGCCAAGTTTTTAGCCTTCCATTCTCAACATCTGCGAAAATGTTGCAGGGTGTGGCCGGGAGATGGGGGGTTGTCATTTCGTGTGAATATTGAAAGCCTTCTTTGCATATTTTGCCGGCGTAATATCCGGAGGAAACTTTTACCGTCCCGACACTTCATGAACACGGTTCTTTTAGTTTACTAATAACTGATGAAATACTGACATGCCAACGCACATCAATACTAAACATTTGTCAACCATGTATCATACGGCGAGCATGATCTTCGTTATTGTCGGAAGAAATATCTTTCACGGTTAAGTATATTTAATTATTTGATATGCTTGGTCGTTATTGTAGCGAATTATCATATTCTTGGTTTCAGATTTTCTCCTTCGGTACATTTTATTTAGTTTAATTCCCCAAGTTAAGTGTAAAAGTGCTCTTCGGTCTCATATTTCTGAAGATCACGTATGACAGTCCGCTGGACCATCGCGCCAGTAGTCAGACGTGTTCCGCTCTGCAGTGAGGCGAAGATTGTATCAGCTCTCGACTGCAGTCATCCAGACAATGGCACAGTGGGCATCTGTTCCCAATAAAAACCGAGATTCGTCGATAAGCACAACACTTCTCCAGTCCACAGCGTTCCATAGATATGTATAACACTAAGAATACCAACTCATGTTAAAAAAAACTATTCACTAATATAAAAAAGGTTAGTAAAAACTAATAATTTTATATAGTAGATTAAACATACGTAAATAATAAAACACAACCTCAAACGTTATTTAATAGAAATAAAAGAACTTAACAACCAAACACAAACAAAGGAAACTAAAACACAAAACATAACCTTAATAGAGTTTGGAGAACATGTGTAGACGTTAAACAAATAACCAACTAAGATTATAACAATAAACTAGACTTGCGAAATACAGATATTGTGTAATCTATCCTCTAATAATGTTAATTATTCGTTTAACGTGTATACATGTTCTCCAAACGCTATTGAGGATATGTTTGCTGTTTTAGTTTCCTTAGTTTATGTTTGGTTGTTAATTTCTTTTATTGCTATTAAATAACATTTGAGGCTATGTTTTATTAATTACATATGTGTAATCTACTATATAAAATTATTACTTCATACTAACCTTTTTTATATTAGTGAGTAGTTTTTTGTAATATGAGTTGGAATTCTTAGTGTTATACATATCAATGGAATTTTTTTCATGCCATATACATGCATTGTATTGAATTTATATTCATTTCGTTTTTTAAGAAATCTCTATCATGACTGTCCCAGTAATTATTGTTGTATGTTAATTTTCTGTATTTAAGTTTTTTTTATATTTAGTTTTATGATTTTATGTATTTATTATAAATTATACAACACTTCTTTTCCCTTTAACATGTGCGAAAACATATTTGGCCTTGAGAATTGTGATAAGTCAGAGTTATCAGTTTCTCCGGATCTATGCAGGTCGTTATTAGAGGATATATTACACAATATCTGTATTTCGCAAGTCTAGTTTATTGTTATAATCTTAGTTAGTGGTCTGCATAGGCCACTGCAAACCAAGGTGGTGATGTAGATGTGTTAACTGCAGAACTCCTACAGATGCGCGGCATCGCATATTAGACAGGTGTTAAACATCAGAAGCTACTTCTGATAAGGCGGATGCTTCGCTGTAGTGAAAGTTGCCATGTTTCTGGATGGTGTACAAGAAAGCAGCTAACTCGGTTCGTGCCCGAAATCATCAGATTGTTTACCTTGTGAAGTCACGATACACACATCAGTGCGCACAACTACTTTAAATGTTCAGGTGTGTCCCAAAAGGAGGTTTTGAATATTGTAAGTTGAATAAACAACTGCCTGCAATAACAGTTCCATATCTTAAAGAATTTTTAAGCGCATGCATATATTTCGTGCAAAGTGATGACGTGGCACGTATTGCTACACTTCGATATGCGAGCAGCGTTCGGTTCTCCGTAACGTACTGCGTAATGATCAAGCATCCAGAGCTCGTGAGGTTCGATTTAGTGCCTATTGTGTCAGTAGCAAGTTTGAGGTAACGTGATCACTTAATCGCAGATATTGTAACATTTTAATTCCCAAAAAATATTTTTTTGTCTTTAGATTTTTATAACAACACACATATTAAGAGTAATTCTTAAATATATGAGTGATTTTTCGGTATAATGTAATAAAATGGCATATTTTGTGGTTTTGATAATAAATTGCAGGTAAACTTCGTCACACTTATTATATTCAAATTTTTTCATTTATTAATATGTTAAATTAAATTGTCAAATATCCACTATCAATGAGAAGCTCACAATATTAATTTGAATATATGATTTCATAAATCCAAGATGGCTCACTTCAAATCCAAAATGGTGAAAACTTCCCTTGGAATTTCTTGGGGATTTCTTGGGGATTTCTACGCCATGAACCGGGGACCTTCTGTGACATATCCATAAATGTTTTAGCTTGTTATTTTGAATATGTGTGTCAAATCCTAATTTTCCTGGAGATATAAATGACACCCCATTTTCCTCTTAGATGAGTCCGCACCACTTTCTATGGTGCAGTGGTGGATACATGGGGGCGTGGCGTCCCACAGGTTAGCATAACCATCCAGCGCATATTATGGAACAATGTACGGGCCATAAACTTGGCGTTACAGTGTGGGTGGCATTTAGTTATGATTCCCAAACCGGTATTTTTCTGTGCATTTTTCACTAACTGCCCATCGATATGTCCATGAGATTCTCCTATTCACATTTTTTGCCAATTCTCCAGTATTTGCCGAATGGCATCTTTTTCCAGCACTGCAATTCTCTGCAGTATATCGCAGCTACCATCTACATTTCTCCAAGGTACAGACGCCCTACCCTGACCTGAGAGATAACGAGACCTTTTGCCAGCAGAGCATGTGTGGGACATGCAAAAATTAGTATCAGCACCAGTGCCCTCGACATGTGACGACTCTTCACAAAAGCCATACACAGTTGGAGGCAGAACTAAAAATGGATACATTTTAAGGCTTCTTTAGCCACTCTTAGCATCTGTCATTCAGAGGTTAGCCATTCTCGTTTCCTGAAATGTATCTGATTACCCCGAAGGCTAGCGTTTTCATAGGTTAGCAAGAAACCCATCAACCATCATTGCGAATTTTCAGCCGAGAGTCCCTACAAATCCTCTATACTTGATCTGTACCGTCGGACCAACGGAGGAATGAGAGTAAATACTCCACAACCCATCGTTCAATCTAAGTCGAGAACCCCAGCAGACTAGATCAGGCAATAAACCTAACAAGTAACAGAACCGCGGAAGCTCTTATTTACACGGTGGCGTAACACAGTGGAGTGATAATGGCGATGAAGTGGAGCATGCTTCCCGTTGAATGCTTAAACCCGAGCCTTAGGTGTCCCAAAAGGAATTTCCGGCACGAGATCAAGTGACGGACGCTTTTCCAGACGATAGCGACAGTTCAACCTGGCTTCAACATACAGAACGCGCAGCGGCCAGAATTGTAACCAGTGAGAGTATGGTATCCCAGCCTTGCGCCCATCTCAGGCCAGGTCCAGAGCATCGCACCCCCATGAAGAGGGCCACTGTCGGGTCAGGAGATTTCACGACCACGCGACTGCAGGAATATCCCCAGGATTACATACAGTACCTGTATCATCCCATGCCTCAGTGGAGATACCACATGCTTGGACGCCTGAGAGGGCCACACCACCTACTGAACACTGAGGGAACTACCATGGCCATGTTTTGCAGACCTCTTTATAACACGTGTTAGTGGTTGATGTGTATCTTCCGTAGCAGTAAGTTTAATAAAGTTTCTATGCCTCATTTACGGTATTCCTCTACTCTCTCCAGTAGTGTACTTTAAGGCTTGGCTTCACCCCCCCCCCTTCCACGCATAAATTCTTCGTTTTCGCGTCATAATTTCTGACTCATAGTAATTACTAACAACGTTTGATTATAGGAAATGTTCATTTTATGAGTTGTTTAATATTTATGTGTGTAATATTAATTGCGTATTATGTACGTATTGTAAAAACTCTTAGAACATATTTACATGTTATCAATTAGTTCCTGATTATTTACATGCAAGAAATAACAAACAGAGAAAATTAGATACAGAAGTATTAAAGAATTAACATAATTGTAAATTTTCTGTAATATAACAATTCCAATAATACCACTGAAACTGAAATTGTGACACGAAAACTAAGAACTTCTACATAGTAGGTGAAGTCGAGCCTTAACCAACCCGCAACAAGAACTTTTTAAGTGGTTTGCATTTTAAAGGCGTAGCCATTCAAAGAATTTTGTTATTAGTGTAGCTTTAAACTCAGTGAAAATTTCCAGTTTGCTTAAACTGTCTTTCTCGCGTACTGAATCCTCACAGGGTCGTTTGGTTGACATACGTAACTCCGCTTCCTAATTAACTAATCATTCACTCAGAGTCACTTCGACAGGCAGGGATAAATCTATACGTAGCTACCGCTATATGGAGCTTTAGAATATGTGTTTATTAATGTATGATTCTCACCACCAGTGTGAAAACTGTTTTACTACATCGAAAATGCATCCAGAAAAATTGGCTGATGTTATTTTAATGGGGAATTTATTTGCATGCAATAATGTAACAAGAGCCGTGCCTAAACACAGATAACCATGTAACATCAGCTCACGAGAAATACTCAAAACACAACTAATTCCAGGACAGTTTTTGGCTAAATAAAATGGCCGTAACAAGTTTTCCAAACACATTTTAATAAATTAAATTGTTCCGACTTCTTGTCTGAAACAAAGNAATAAAATGGCCGTAACAAGTTTTCCAAACACATTTTAATAAATTAAATTGTTCCGACTTCTTGTCTGAAACAAAGTTCGAGTCAGCATAGACACATTACATATTTGATGTAAAAATCACTAACGTATATGATTTACATCTCTGCAGACTTCAAAAATGTATCGTTTTAATATCCACCAGACGATAGCAAGAATTCCGTATCGCATCACAGAATATTTTGAACTTCATGACCAGCTAACTACGGTGCATTACTAAACAATAAGTTAAGGGCTCGTTATTCAACGGGCTTTGTGTTCTGGGTCTAATTACANGGCTCGTTATTCAACGGGCTTTGTGTTCTGGGTCTAATTACAGAGTTACTTGGGAAAGCGAAATTCTCTCTAGATCGTGGAAGTTAGTTTTATATCAAAGCTTCACGTAAGTTCGCCTGAGGAGGTGGGTTTGGGAAAGGTAATTAGCAGTCCTGTGTTATAGAATACAGGACAACGACCTCACCCAGAATGCTTCCTAAGCCTATATTTCAACCTCGTTGTAAAATATTTTTGAAAGATAATTGTAAACATTTTTGGTATAGGCTTTTATTGCACCTGTATTTTTAGTCACAATGCATCACTTTACTGCAACCTCAAAGCAAATTATTTTTTTAATGCAGACTTCAATGTTTTTTACGCACGATAACAACAATATGGTCATCTAGAATGTAAATATGTTCTTCCAGCAAAAAGGAAAGTAATGTCGTTGCGGAGATTGTTTTTAATTTTACAACAAAATAAAACCAGAATGGCAATACGATTCTGTTAACAATAAGCATTCAGCAGTCTTANAATAAAATGGCCGTAACAAGTTTTCCAAACACATTTTAATAAATTAAATTGTTCCGACTTCTTGTCTGAAACAAAGGTTGAGTCAGCATAGACACATTACATATTTTATGTAAAAATCACTAACGTATATGATTTACATCTCTGCAGACTTCAAAAATGTATCGTCTTAACATCCACCAGACGATAGCAAGAACTCCGTATCGCATCACAGAATATTTTGAACTTCATGACCAGCTAACTACGGTGCATTACTAAACAATAAGTTACGGGCTCGTTATTCAACGGGCTTTGTGTTCTGGGTCTAATTACAGAGTTACTTGGGAAAGCGAAATTCTCTCTAGATCGTGGAAGTTAGTTTTATATCAAAGCTTCACGCAAGTTCGCCTGAGGAGGTGGGCCTGGAAAAGGTAATTAGCAGTCCTGTGTTATAGAACACAGGACAAGGACCTCACTCAGAATGCTTCCTAATCCTATATTACAACCTCGTTGTAAAATATTCTTCGAAGATAATTGTAAACATTTTTGGTATAGGCTTTTATTTTACCTGTATTTTTAGTCACAATGCATCACTTTACTGCAACCTCAAAGCAAATTATTTTTTTAATGCAGACTTCAATGTTTTTTACGCACGATAACAACAATATGGTCATCTAGAATGTAAATATGTTCTTCCAGCAAAAAGGAAAGTAATGTCGTTGCGGAGACTGTTTTTAATTTTACAACAAAATAAAACCAGAATGGCAATACGATTCTGTTAACAATAAGCATTCAGCAGTCTTATTGCAGAGGTGACTGATATAATATATGCTGTTTTAACTCGCTGAGTTATACATATCTATATATTCAGTTCACTTCCCTTGTTTCCTTCTGTGTAGAAAGCAAGTATTTGGAATTATCAAAGTCCCCTATAATTAGAACAGTTTCTAAGCGAAATGAAGGATAATGCTAAGTAATCATCCTCTATAATAGTTATACTAAATGGAGTGTTTGTTTGCTTCTCTGGTTGATATGGCCTGTGTTATAACGTTGAGAGTATAAATTACATGCTTGGTCATATCTAAGACGTTTTATTGCAGAGGTGACTGATAATATACATGCAGTTTTAACTCGCTGAGTTATACATATCTCTATGTTCAGTTCACTTCCCTTGTTGTTTCTTTCTGAGTAGGGTGAATACTCTGACCTTTGTTTCATTATGAGTCAGGGTAACTTCAATTCCCGTGACCGCGAGATCAACACTTCTTCAGCTTTAAACATGAGACGGCGGGGGTTCGTAATATCCGTCCTTCAAGTCTCGTTTACGGCTGCAGAACACACACCGCTCTGAGTTTCATTACTGTTCCCATCTACAGTTTCTGACAATTCTGTCCGAAGGGACGCTTAACAGAACGTTGAGTAGGCTACAGAAACTCTTACTCCGCAGTTGATGTCTCATCTCCTGCATAATAACGAACTAGCGTATTCAGAGAGATTTCTGACCTCATCCGATGTGACAGATGCGATGACAATATGACTCGCCCTCCTGCAGCTAGACTCTGAGTGTCACGCGGATCATATACCTCGTATCGCACACGCGCTGGCAAATTGCCATCCAGCGTGTAACTAAAGGAACTTCACGTGCGATCCTAACATACAAATGGTCGAAAGTGTTGGCGTTAATTTCAGTCTTGGAATATGTGTCACAGTACACCCAAATTACTAAAGTTCGGTGAGAAATTACTCCCGAGGCGTTTTTAAATAATTTGAAGCATTTTCTGGCCTTTCTTTTCTCTCTCCCACTCTCTGCCGCGTCTTTTTCCTTACAAACAAAATCATTAGGAGAAATGTGCCAAACATCAGACCTATTTTAAAAATACAATTTTATGACGTTTTTGGTTTCCTAAAATAATAAGTAACCATTGAAATGTGCTTTATGTTACCTGTTGTATCACATCGAAAGTGTAGTATGCTTTATTTGAATGGATTTGTTATTTTGAACAATTAACTTTGAATCATATATGCGTTTCTCAAATGTGCAAATGTATGTTACTAATATCACACATCCTGTGCGATATTAGGAACATATTTTGTTTTCAGTTTAAACATAGAGCATATCGCCTTCTCAACAAGAATAACTGACATGTTTAAAACTTGACACAATTCTATACTGGAGTGTGTTACAAAGGAAAATTTTGTACTCATAACAAACTTTAATTCACAATGTTTAGCTGGAAAAAAAAAGATCAACAGGTTTCTCGAAAATTAGGCGTATCTGGTTTCACCTATATTTTAAGTATTTGTAGCCTAGGATTATTATCCTTCCAAGCAGAATTTACATGTGAATGTTGTATAGTCTTCTATTCCTGAATACTGTTTATGACACCAGATGCAACACTTTGTATAAAAAGTGCATTTTTCATCCCATATGTATTCCGAATACTTATGGTTGTAGTACGGGCATTTGCCATCATCTTCGTTATCTTATACCATTCTTTACTGTTAAACTAAACCCCATTTTTTTAATGACTTCAGCGTATTTGATTAATGCCTCCTCTAATTCCTCACCAGGTGCTGCCTTCCTTTCATGTTTATATATATCTTCCTCAAGACTATAGATTTTGTCCTACAGTGTAGACTTAGGGACATCAAACATCTACGATGCTCGTCGTAATCCTATTACCTTTCCTCTTTACAAGTATAGCTTTCATATCGTCTTCGGACTACAGTTCAAGGTTTTTTTTTTTTTGTGCCATCTGTAACGAAATTGGTTCTATCGTGTTGCGATACGTTGCAAGGTGTAAAATTGTTAAACACGCCGACTTTATGGTAATAGGGTTATTAGGACGAGTGAGGAACTGTTTACCAATTTGATCTAAATAATACTTTACTAAAAAAAAAGCTAACCCAGTACAAGCAAGACTTATTCTGTATTCAAGCCTGATATATCTTTGTCATATGTAACACGTTAGCAAACTTTTAATATAATTTAATTTTTACCTTAAGTAAACCGATTACAGACAAACGTGACACTTGAACACGCCGGGTGGCACACGCATAACTAATCACACCAACACAGATTTATACTCATCCTTTTCCAGGGAGGGGGGCCGCGGTGGTGTGGGGGTAAGACTACTCGCCTCCCACCCAGGTGAACCGGGCATGCGCGAATCGTGCCGGTGATCTCCCGCTTCCCCCCGCACCATCATTCCAGCGCCGCTCCATACTCACCTCGTTTCACCCTCGTCGGCTTTCAAGACCTAAATGTTCCCTCACTCACTCACGCACTCACTTTTCCAGGGACTCGAACCCAGAACCCTTCGCAAATTAAGTTGGCACGCGAACCAACTGAACCACGTAGGTCGACGGCTTCTTCGTCAAAAGAGGTTGCATTGTAATAATGCATAAACCACATATTTGTTGCATGAAAGGGAACACCAATTGCACACGACATTTAACACCAGGTAAACAAAACTAAAAGAGAAAATTATTTACACATTTAGAAAATTTGTCGATAATTCAAGCGGCATTCATTTCTCTACAGTTCCGTGTGGATAAATCAAAATCGGTCACCTGTAACAAACATTCTCGTTAAGCATAAATTTTTTGCAGCCGCTGAACATGACTGGCATTTTTTCACAAGGTAAAACTTTGTGATTGTGATTTTTAGACAAAGGCTTACAAAGTTCATCGTTAACGTGAAGATATATCGAACTTTGTGTCAGAACGCAATCCTCCTGTACACAACTTCAGAAAGCAAATTATTTCCCTGACAATGTAAGCAAATTAACATTATAGTATGATTAAGTCGTCGAAATCACATGCCTCTTAAATGTATGATAAAATATTCTTCCTTGATAACTCGTGAATTTGTGATAAATGTTAAGTCATCGAAATATAAGCCACGCGAAATTAATACAATGTACAGGGAGCATCTTTAAAAAAAACTACTTCCTTATGCTTAAGAAGTGTGAGTACTGAATACCAGAAGCTGAATTGTCAATTTTTATATTGAAAATATCCTTTCTTTTTTTTTTCTTTCTGTTAGTGACTAACACATGAACATTTACCAAGCTCGCAAGGTAAATCAGTTTTTCTTCACTTTGAGATCTTGCGTAACGTGAACATTTGTGTTGGCCATATGACCTGATCGCTGAAACGTACGCGATAGGGCCCTCTTCAGTGTTAGGCAATAAATGCCGTAAGCTGTCACCGCATGTAGGTGGTGCCCAAGCCTTAAAAACATTTTTTTTTTGTGTTCATCTATCATTTTTTCGCTCTTTTTTTTCAGCAGACTGAGAATATTATAGCCGTACTGTCCGCTATTTATCGGCGACTATTTCCTGTTTGGACGTTTCCAGAATCGTTTAAGGTTTACTATTACTTTATTATTGTAGGATTTTATTCCCGTGTTAAGGAAAGGCTTGCTTGATAGCCGGTTTCACCAACATCCCCTATTACTTAAGTGTTGCTTAATTCAACAGTAAGTGGCGCTCAAGGATGCTAACTGTTTCGCAAACTTTAAGTGATCCCATATCTGCACTAGGTAGCCCTTAATTTAGGGGCCTGAAATCTGGCTCTTAAATCCTTAAGGGCCCCTTAGCCGAGACTAAAACTAAAGGAAAATGGCTGCTACTGAAGAAATTGTTTAAATATAACCCCAGCTGTATTATACATTTTTTACTTGTGTGATTTAAATTGTTTGCAAATAAAAATAAGAAATTTTATAGTATCTCAGTTATTGAATCTGGATGCAAAGTCTTTATTTGCTGAAATAATTAATTCATTTATGACGAAATACAATGTGAGCTAAAAACTCGTGAAAATTACGCATTTGCTTCGAGCATAGAATGATCCTTGGCAATTGTTACAGTGTTTTCTTTTGAGGGCGACATCTCGAAACAGCTGTCTATGGGCATCATTCGCAGTCAAGCCATTTGACGCAATGTTTACAGCAGTTTCCATGTCAAGCCTATATAGTTTTCATGAATTTTAAATAACATATGGTTCATTTAAACAAAACGCATGTAGGAGTGAGTTATTTTGCTAAATGTAACGTTACATTTACATAAGTACTTATTATTCGCGTCTTAAACCAGGTAGTTGCGGAGGTTATTTTTCAAAGACCAGTTCAATAGTATAACTCTAATGTCAGTTCTGTGCCGATAGTGACTTAGTTGTCATTTTTGTGTTCAATTAATTGGTATAGGCCTTCAGTTGTCAGTTTCCGAATTAAATGTATTCGTGTTAACCTCACTTTTACATTTTGGTTTGTTGTTTTTTGTCAAAAATAATACGATTAACCTTTTTAAAAGTTCACAATTCAATTAAGAGGCTACTTTTAATAAATTTTGGTGTAGGTGATCTTAAACCACTATCATCGTGTTACAGTTCAAAAGAATGCCAATTTTTAGGCGCTAACACCACTACTCGCAAAAATTATTTAAACTTTTTTCAAATCGTTGCGTACATGCATAGGCAACTCATGACTATGCCATTTTTCACTGCGGAAAAACACCTTCACCCGGTTTCACCCGTATACAACCGACATCCCCTAACCTTACCACGCCCCTCGTCAGCCGTTTCTGATGTGAACTTCAAAACAGATAACGGTATTGGCCATCTAGTTATATTATACATGATCAAAGCGCATTTGCATATATGTGCATTTTTAAGGCATTAACAAGAGGCAAAGCCAATATAAACATAGAAAATATAGTAAGTATTATTAGGAAGGTAAATGACTGATAAAATATGTATTTTGTAGGTATGAACAAACCACAAAAGTCTTTGAAATAAATGAGAAAAGTTTTGCCTTCACTACACTGCATACGACTCAGTCACATTTTCATTAATTTCTATTATAAAATCATGTAATTTTTAAAGCGAAAAATTGTCTCAAACATTAGGCATATATGTACAATATGTAAGAGTATATTATTACATTGATAAAATTTGAGACTGGACATAATATAAAGCATTTACACTTTTTTTTGTAATACACACGAGAAATATTTAGTACAAGTTTTGCATAAGTTCAACTTTGTTTTCAAATTAAAAATATTGCTAACGAGAACATAATTAAAGATTTCGTACAGGTGTGGTGATATTCACATTTAAATTTAGGCATTGGGCGTTTCTAAATTGCACGTGAATATCATCAATAGTATTCTCAATAATCTATCACAGTTTCGGAAAGTTCCATTTTCGTTAGTAATGAAAGTCAACACATAAATTAACTGTGCTATCCTAAATGGGGAACTGTATTTTCTTGACAATGTGTAATTGCTTGAAGTATTATCTGCGAGACCTTGCATAGTGTATAAAGGACGCATTGTGAATATAATACTAATGTTTAAACAAGTCTGTTTACACGTCAAAATGCGGATTTCGAAATCGCAGCAAAGGTCACTGCTGTCGTTGAAAAAGCGCAGTAAAAATAAATGCCTTTACCAACTTGAACAAAACTTGTCCCGAATATTTAAAACACAGCGGTAATATTATGCGTAAAACATAAAACAGTTATATTAAGAAAACAAATTCGGAATGGTCTTGTGGTATGTAGGCCCAGTGTTGTTTTCTGAGGGCAATACAATTTTTAGTAATTTTCTTGCACATTATTTGGCGAGTCTTTGCACGGAATATACATAACGTTTAAGGAAAATTAAGTCAGTGCCTAAACAACAGAACAGTTTCATTTTAAAATTTGTCTTTAACCTAACATGTAAATTTATGAATCACTGTATATACAAATGCTTGAAGAAAACTACGTGAATATATGTTACGAGGCTAGAACATTATAAGAGTATCGTAGGTAAAATGTAAAACAGTTTAACTTCTGACTAGTCGTAATAACACAGACCAGGGTTATCTGAGCAGTTTTAACTTTTGCTGCGAAAATTCACACATGCTACTGATGATTAATAAAAAAAGGCAATCAAAAAATACACTGAAGAGCCAAAAAAACTGGTATAGGCGTGCGTATGCAAATTACAGAGGTATGGAACCAATCAGAGTAACGCGATGCGGTCGGCAGCTAGATCGGTTACTGCTGCTACAATGGCAGGTTATCAAGATTTAAGTGAGTTTGTACGTGGTGTTATAGTCGGCGCACGACAGATGGGACATTGCATCTCCGAGGTAGCGATAACATTTGGATGTTCGCGTACGACCATTTCACGAGTATACCGTGAATATCGGGAATTCGGCTAAATATCACATCTTCGACATCGCTGCGGCCGGGAAAAGATGGTGAAAGAGCAGGACAAACGACAACTGACGAGAATCATTCAACGTGACAGACGTGCACCCTTTCTCAAATCGGTGCAGATTGGATTTGTGAACTGCCCTGCAGGATTCATGATGTGAATTTCCTCCTGCATACCTTCAGACATTAGTCGAGTAAATGCCACGTCGTCTTGCGGCACTACACGATATTAGGCAGGTGAACCAGTTTTTTTTTTTTTTTTTTTTTTTTTTTTTTTTTTTTTTTTTTTTTTTNGCTCTTCAAAGTATAACAGGACTGCAACACAACACTTCCGCGATAATAAAGTAGCCTCGAAAAATTATATCATATCTATTCACGTGCGCAATTTTAACATGATTTCTTTGCACGTGGTTAGCTAAACAAATGGAATACACATTTTCTTTTTCGTATACGCAGTTACATATGTTTGCATTGATTTTTAATATTTATCTTTTATTTTTATTAATATTCATTAATATTTAAATTTTCCATAAAACAAATTTTTTATTAAGGTTAGTTTTCTCATAACAAAAGTAAACACAGTATTTCAGAAACAACATTTTTGTTTCCTTTCTTTGCTAATAATTTTCATTGGTTCGTTTAGTCACATGACCACAACGCGCCAATTTAAACATGAGAATATTTGCAACTTGTTTCTTTAAGCAACCCCCCGCTAAGTGGCTTTTACAAAAATGAGTTTTATAATTCTGGAACACCTCGATATCCTTAAGGGCCATTTAAGTGGGGACCAATTTATTCCTTGTTCGTGAAACCGGCTATGAGACTCGTAAGCGTCAAACCCGTGCGGCGTGTCATAAGATTAACTTTTCTATGGCCATATTTTCACGAGTGAAGACAAGAGCCCGTTTTCATCGCGTTCATGAGTGACGTAGTTTTTTAATTAGTATTTGCAGTGAGCATACATTTGATACTACGTCGCCGTAATTTTGGTCGCACGTGCCTAATTATTAGTGGACTGCAAGTTCTACATTTTATGCAGCAAAAGGACGAATTTTATTAAGATACAACGCCTTAATTGGTGTATTCTCTTTCACTGATGAATTTTGTTTTGGTGGTCCTGAGAAAAATAGTTTTATTTTTGCTTTGAATGAACTAGAACCGCGGCAACCACTGCCAGAGCACTTCGCTCTTACAACTTTATTTTTTTCTTTCAGTAAAATTCTATACTTTATTTATCTGCAGACTTATAATTTCAATGAACCTATTATTTCGGTACGTAATTAGTCAAATGTAAATTACTGTCACACTTGCCAGTTTTTCTGATTAAATTTTGTACAGGTCATGACTATTTAACTAGCCTGCATAGCATGATAAATTAACTATGTCTTTCATATAAGCAAAACTCTGTGTGTGTGTATATATATATANAATCTGCAAAAAAAACTCATTTTTACCCTGCTTTCGCGTCAGGAAGCGTCTTTGTTGACAGCTGTCTGTTTAAACATTTCAGTTTGTTGTTCTCAATGTTTTTTTTTCGATTGCCAATTGTATGTGTCGCGTTCTAGAGTAGGAAAACCATCCAACTTATTCATATGCGCGGAAGATGGTAAAACTAAAAACATTGTATGCAAACAAGTACTTCAATAATAAAGATTTTGAAAATACATATACTTCTTTCAATTAATTTCACAGAAATGAATAGAACCAAAATGTTTTATGCCACAGCAACGCGTGGCCAGGTAAGCTAGTTTTAAATGAAATAAAATTTTCACACTCAGTAATGACGTAGAAAACGTTTATGAAAAAATACGGAGAAGACGCGCGTTGTTGAATTTTCATTGGTGAATCCTTGCGTATTTTACCCGCTAAATATCGCAATCCAATTCACAGATTTAAGAGCTGGCAGCAGTAAAACGCGGAGTTACTGCCCGAAGCAAATTTTCAAACCACGAGGATATGATTTCTATTGGAAACGTTATCAAACTTTTTTTGCAAAAATTTAAAGCTTATTTTGTGGAGGATAAATAAATTTTTCTCGTGCTTCGTCATATTAAATATGGTATACAGTATGTCATACGTTGTTTTATTTCAAACGGAGACACATATTCCTAGTATTTGTGGAACTCTCTTTTTTACAAAGAAGGTTAGGCTTGTGCACATGAAATTCAAAGGCTTTGCAAACCACGTCCCTGAGGTATTGAGCCCTGCTTCATTAAAAACGATCAGAAAATAATTACTATAAAAAACATATTTTTCACGCTTCATCGAGTTTAAGTAGCTTCGTTTAGTCTCCGCGCCTACCTGATGCTGTAGTCATTGTAATTAATTAAACAATAACATCTGTCGTTTCCAAATATATTGAAAGATTTTAAAAATAAAATACAACTGTCAGCAACACACAAAAAAAAGCCTTTTCAGCATTACAAATGTTTTTTTTCTTTCGGGGATACACTCGATTTTACATTGTTCTCATTTATTTCTAAATAAAAGTCATATGAGCATTTTTACGAAGTCCCCGGGCAAAACAGATTTTATTCGCAAAAACAAAGCTTTGTGGCGTTTATAAACACTGTGCGAACTGTGTACATCTACTTCAGTTGTTTCAGTTGTGATGCTTTATTCAAAATATACAGTATAGGCTGTTCACGGAATTGCAAAAACTTTCAAACTAAAAAAAAAGCACTTCGCATAGCTACATAAATACATCACACACTGGAATGTAGGCTCCCAGTTAATCGGCTACAGAAAAAAAAAACAAATCATAATCTGGACCTTAAACACGGTTTACGATGCGTTTACACACAAGTAATATCAATTGACATTGGCCTTCGTAGCGCAGTCAAGACAAAAAATTACCTTAATGTTCTTTATGTGCACAATTCTGTACACTGGGTCTAAATTCTTTACGTTTGCAGCAAATCTATCAAAATAGTTCTTAGCACTTAACGTTTTATTACGAGTGTAATATTTAAATTTATGGCCGCTGAAGTAAGTATGTCTTATTTTATACTCTTAAGAGTATGAAATTGCATGTAACAAACACACTTTCGTAACAATTCCACGTTTTAGCTCAGATGGCGCGAGAATTAAGTGGTTAGGCCCGTGGCAATGTTACTTTTACGCGTAGCAGAAAGATACAAAATTAGAAGTAATAGTATATCCTAGGTTGGGCTTCCGAAATTGTTCAATTTAACGTGAACATCCCGTGACTGCCAAACACATCCGTACCTAGTACTGAATTTCATCACGAGCTGGAATTCAGCAATGCGTGTTAAAACTGTCTTCAGTCACTCGTGATCACAATTTTCACCCACTCGTGTTTTGTAGACGGGCCTAGTCTGTAAACAGCACGGGCGCCAATAGTACTAGAAATGTTCTCTATAGAGATATAAATTCGTACGGTTTACTTATTTCATATCCTAAGACCTTTGCGTGCTAATACCGTTATGTCACGCATTAATTTCTGAGTTCAAGTGTTGCAACCAAGTGATTTTTGGTATGCGCTCTGCTTGTGTTCGGCACTTGTTTTGCAACCGGTGAGAAACGTGTTGCATGCTCGTTGATACTGGCATTGGCCATGCGCGTTAAAGAGATGTAGATAATCCCACAAATCAGATTAGCCATTNTGCATGCTCGTTGATACTGGCATTGGCCATGCGCGTTAAAGAGATGTAGATAATCCCACAAATCAGATTAGCCATTAAGGAAAACTGGGCACCGATGCCTTGCTGTGTGCATACAGCACCGGTCATAAATACTATTAATGTGCAACATGTCCACGATTGTGCACACGGCAACTAAACGGGTTAAGATAAAATCTTTTTTATAAAAAAAATTATAATAATAACGTAAACATGTATATTTATATTTATTCCTGCACCTATTATTTATTACCTCGTATGAGGCAGGAGATCCAAGGTCATAGGCACAGTAATAAATACCGGGAGCAAATTTATCACACCTTTAAAAGTTTTGCGGTAGAAATGTTAACAACTGCGAAAGAACCCTGAGCGTGAACCGCATTTCAGCGTGTTTGAAGTAGGCGTCTCGAAAGGTCCGTCTCTAAAGTGTTCAGTAGATTTGTAATCAAAAAAAATAATAATAATTCTTCGTAAGACTCGGGAAGATATATCAGAAGCTTCCTGACGTATTTAAAAGGCTGCTGTTGTTTTATCGCACTGTGTGAGGGGCATGTTTGGCCCGTAAATGGGAATACTGCGCAGAGTGCGCCTATCAACCACGCAGTAACCTTCGCTGCCTCGCCACTGAACTTATTTTCTTTTCTACGCAGATATCGAAACCATGTAGATTCAACTAAGTTAGAACGTTGTGTACTAATAATAAGTGTTTTGTGTTCCAGTACAATATTTCGGACTAATTTTAACGCAAATGCATTCAAGTTAAGGAAAATGTACTTTAGTAAAAAGTGAGTTTGAGGTTAAAACCAAATGAAAACAAGCGTTACATCGTTCCTGAAGTACATGGATATTTGATTTTTTTTTTTTTTTTTCAATTAGTGATTCATGTTGAAGACATGCGGAGAATATAGAAGTCAGTCTACCTCTTCTGTAGACTATAGTTAAGTCACGAGGCAGAATGTATGTTACCACTTACTGCCGGCTGTATTACGGGTGGTAATTACCCCATTTAAGCTAAATGTGTGTGCACTTTCTTGGTATGGGACATCGTTTTTGTTCGTCTGGTTCAGATTGTCGTTATTCTTGGCGCATAAAAGAAAGAAAAGTTATTACTACCGTTGTTACTTCATCCATTGTATTCATTATCGCGCTGTGGCTTGTCCTAGCGGTTTAACTTGGAAGCAATTTCACTGCACGTGGGGGGGAGGGGTAGAGCACCACCCACACTCCTTGACCGGACTCGGGACTTCTGTCTGGTGCATACTTTGGTCGGGAACCACTGTGATTGACCAGTTTTCCACTGCGAGTTGAGTGCAGCTATAGAGTAGCGTGGTCTCGCGGACTGATTAGTTCACCAAACATAGCAACGAGGAACTGCAGCTGGTTCGTGGTTATTTGGGAAACTTTTTAATCAACATTGAAATAACCTCTGCCCACGGTTGTACATGATTTTATGTATACAAGTCCCGTGAAGCGGGCAGCGAATTAACAGACGTATCCCAAGTTCTTGAAGTTTTGCTGTAAGCGTGACGTTTGAGTTGGCAGCAGATATAACAGGTTTAGGACGCCGCAGGTTTACGGCAGTTATTGCCAGGCTGTTTATTTCTGCGTGGCTTTGCGCATGGGGCCGAGTCCTTGCGTGCGTTTACGTACCGCCTCTACATTGGACCTCCGACTCCCCATGACAAACAATATTCTAGGATTAAAAAAATAAAACTTCAGTCTAGTTCAAGAGACCCTGAAGACCCCTACTGCAATGTAGAGTGAAACTTTAAGTTCGTGGGATTTACTAATCCCTTTCATCAGTGTCCAAATAAAACTAAATTTATAGCATAAATTGTCTCGTTAACTATATACACTCACATGTTCAAGGCTGTGACGTCCATCCCCGTACGTCGTGTGTATGCTACAGCGTGTGACCGCAAAACGAGTTTCTTCGTAATTTCCGTTTGCGATCACTATTTTCCTTTCTCTGCTTGCAAAACCCATTGGTTCGTTTCCTTTCCTACTTCCAAGAAGATATTAAATAATTAAAGTTCTTCTAGCCATCTTAGGTGTAGGGTATTTCGTGAATCTTATACGTACGTGATTGTAGTAACTTAAATGCAACTATTGCGTGGTCGAGTGGAAGAGAAGGTACTCTGACTCAACTTCGCCCCAGAATAGATAATAGGGACGTTATCTAATGTGATCGTCTCGCTGTCGTGAAGACAACGCAGCGCCCCCAGCACACACATGGGCAGCCCAGGGGTATCTCAGGGGTCGCCGTAGTGATTCACGCAGCTGATCGCGACTCTCCAAACACGCCGTATTTAGCGTGTCAGCTGCTGGACCCCCACGTCGCCGGCCTCTCTCTCTCTCTCTCTCTACTAGCCACGGGCGTGTAGCCCGAGATACCGCCAGCACGTGTGTGCGCATCGTCGTTGTTGACGACCCTCGGGCATACCTGCTACATCCCGAGCGACAAAGTGCTTGCAGGGCTAAAGCCCCTCTCACACTGTCAAATTTTCGCCTTCAAAAATACTTCACAAAATTTTAAGTCGAAGTAATAACATAAAATTTTTCCATTTGACGCATTTGATCACATGATTTTGAATCTATTTGAAAATGTTTCTCACTGTAAAATTTTTTAAATGGGAGAATATAGTCTGAATTTTTATTTAAATGTTTGCATGCATTTTCTGGTCGTCACCCCCTTCGGCGCTACTCGAGTGCCGAAGAACCCTCTTGGCCAGGTCAGCTCAGCTCAGCTTATAAGCCGCGGCGTACCTATGTGTCGGGAGCCTGCACTCGTAAACGGCTATTAGCGTCAGGTGTGTGGTACCATTTGAACGACGAGCGACGATACAGTGACCAAAAATTGTAGCCTGCGAGCATCGGGAGAGTAGATAGAGAGAGACTAGAGTAAACAGAAAGAAAGAGAGAGAGAGAGAGAGAGAGAGAGAGAGACTGACTGGGCTGTTAGAAATTTGGACTTCATGAGTGAGCGGTGACCTTTGGGATGGTGTTCGGGTAGATCAGTGACTATTTTGATTGCATATATGAAATTAATAAGTGAGTATTGAGTGATTGTAGCTGGTAAAAATACAGTGATAAGGACTTTAATTATAACAGAGGTTGTCATAAAATATCGCGCTCATTGATAAGAATATAAAATGTCAAAAGTAGAGATAGGTAGTTAACTGTTGGAAACAGCAGCTCTGTGTGTATTTTTAAAATACAGTAAATGGATAACGAAATAAAATTTTTTTATTTTATTTTTATTCAGTCCTTTATTCCTCGCGAACTCTTATAGGCCCCAGGTGACTCTTAACACTTCTGTCAGAAGTCTTATGGAGAAATTTATTCATTAACCGATTTGTAAATTAAATGAAAACTGTTTTGCGCAAGAACCGCATTTAACACTAACTAGGAAAATGTCTGCCGAACTGGAAGCACTGCGAAGATTGATAGAGGGTTTAGGTAGTCAAAGGGTTAGAGTGAACGCAAGTGTAAATAGCTTGAAATAAATTGTAAATAACCAAATAACTAGTGTAAAAAAACGTGCAAGGCGTAAATGAAACTGTAATTACCCAAATTAGTGGTGTAATAGAAAGTGTAAATGAAGAGGTGAATAGACAAATAAATAGTGTTGTAAACAGTGTTCTAGAAGTATAAAGGCAAATAGAAGGCATTATAGAGTTAGTAAATACAAAGGTTGACTACGTGGACAAGAAAATTGACAATGTTAATTAAAGGAATTATCATGGACGTTGTAAATGAAATCGTGGGCAGACTAAACGAAAGGATGGGCAGTGCTGATAATGAATAAAACGGGGAAGCGGGTATATTGAAGATTAAATGCAGGAATCTCTCCAGCAGCGGAGTCTTAAGTATAGAGGGATAACTGAAGATCGTGGTTTCCCTATCACCGAGATGGCAGCCGAAGAAAATGCGTATAAAGTGCAGGTCGTTTTAGCCAATACAGAAACCTCGCAACGTGGTCATCAGATCTGCGCCAGGTGTGACATTCAATCAGGAGTGGAGAAGCATGTCGCACTTAATCGCGCCCCTTACTCCCTTGGTGGGAGTAGCAGTACCAGTATGAAATAGTTGCCACCCTGAACGGCTGGTCAGATGAACAGTACGGTTACTACCTCGCGACTGTACTGAGTGGGCCCCCACTGAGTATACTACTGTCCCTGCCCGAGCGACATCGACTGGAGTACCTCACACCGGTGTCGGCCGTGCATACGGCTGTCCCACCTAACTCTAGAAGGTGGGCCCGAGTTGCGATTAACCCTCTGGGCCAGGTCAGCTCAGCTTATAAGGAGCGACCTACCTGCAGCCGTGTACGTCCATTAGCGCCAAGTGTGTGGTGCCACGGGAACGACGAGAGACGACGCAGTGACCAGAGAGTGTAATCTGCAAGCACAGGAAGAGTAGAGAGAGACTACAGTAGAGAGGTAGACTGACTGACTGGGATGTGGGATAGCGGGACTTGATGAGTGAGCGCAGACATTTGAAATGGTGTTCACTTAGGTCAATGGACATTTTGATAGTGTGTGTAATTAATAAGTAAGTATTGATAAGGTGATAAGGACTTCAATTATAATAGATATTGGCATAAAATATGTGCTAACTCGTAGGAATATTAAGAGTGTGAAGTAGAGATATGTAGTTTAATGTTGTTAATAATAGGTATATGTATTTTTATAACGGAATATAATAGATAATATTTAATTATTTTTATAGACCTCCCACCCTCACGAACTCTAATACGCCTCAGGCGATTTGTAATAATATGCACCCGTTAAGTTATACACTTATCGTAGGCCTACATGGTAAAAAAATTTGTAATTTTAAACTAAATGCATGTGGCAGCAGTGTCTCTACTGACAATTTCTAATTTTGCACATACATATTTCAATGTTTTTTACTCTACTTCCAAGTAAATTTATCCAACAAATTACTAAAATAACAAACTTTGTGCAACTATCTCTACATAGAATGGTTTAAAATTACTATTACTATGTATGAGTAAATAAACTGAAACATTTGTGTACTTTCTCTTAATGGCAAGTAAATTTAGACAGACATCGCAATTGTAAGTTCACCACTGTGTAATTGTATTTCCTCACTACTAAAAAGCTAAAACCGCAGATTCGCTGTAATTGTAATCATACAATTTCTCTACATTTTTCACTGTTTTACTAAGCAATTTTACCGTCATCATATGTTCTTTTACAAATGCGCCATGTTAATTCACATACATCGTAGGTGTATTTTTATAATTTTCACTTTATTTTACTCCGTTTTGTAACTTGGTAATTTAACAGAGTTATAAAAATATATCTCCAAATGTGGGTAACAATTGACTTCAGATATAGAATAGGTAGTTATATACAAAAGTCAGCAAATTCCATCAGAGGGAGTTAAGATTTCCTCTTGAACACACAAAAGGAGTTCGAAGTAGTTCTACTCCCTACCGCTAAATCTTATATTTTAAACAAATAGTTGTAGTTATATTTTAATACACAGGAAAATTAGTGTAAAATTTCAAATACTGTACTCGTTTTAGCAAATTATACATAAAAATGTAAAATTACCGAAAAATTTTATATGTAAATATACGCTTACAGATACTCCAGAATATAATGCAAGTTTACACACACACGGTCCTTGTAAAATTACACAATTGAAGACTTACATCTCTACTGACATTGGGTATTCATACGACTATGAAGCAGTAAAAATACATAATTTAAGGCTTTAATACATAATTAAAAATATGTAAATTAACACCAACTTTGTGTTTATTAAGCCATACATTCATGTATTTTCACCAAAGACATGTAGTAATCTCTGGATTATTAAGAACATTTGTGTAAAATTACAAGTACTGTAGTTGTTTTTACAAATTACACATACGAAATGTAGAATTACCAAAAATTTGTATGTGTACTTTAACAATAGTTTTTACAGTGTATCTTCCTCGTCCGCTAAGAATGTGCAAACGAACTTATACACTGCTTAAGGCTCGCATTTCTATGAAATAATGCAAATCCTTGGGTGCATTTATGAGGCCATGTAACAAACCAAGGCAAATTATTTAATTCCAACGATTTTAAGAAAAAAAATTCAATTTTTAAAATTCAGTAACCTGAGGTACCTTCAGTGGTAGATCTGATGTAACAGAAATTGCAGTAATCTATTGCCTATGTGTTGATCATACATATGAGAGAGAAAGAGAGAGAATATATATATATATATATAATATACAGGATGATTCTAAAATCATGGGATAAGCATTGAGGTGTGGTAGAGCTCACTAAAACAAACAATTATTGTATAGAAATATATGGGTGGAAGTGACGCGTTGAGGCACAAACACAAAAATTGCACATGAAATGCAAAACATTGTTTATTTACAACGTCGCCGCTAAATGCCTTTTTACAGCAATGTTTATAATAATTGCTCAAAATTGCTACCACCGACAGTAATGCAAGCTTGGTAGCGTCGGTGGAGTGATTGGCGAACAGATTCAAATACGCCGGGTATTTCACGCACGCCACCATTGTCAGCCAATCACGCCGTATGTAGAGGTCGCCAAGCATGCGTGACTGTTGGTGGATGCATTTCCAGACACTGTTTAAACATTATCTGTAAGGAATCACTCGTTAAGTATGCTGGTAATGAACATTTTATGTTTCCGTAAATGTGTTATGTTTTTGTGTTTGTGCCTCAACGCGTCACTTCCGCCCATATATTCCTTTACAATAATTGTTTGTTTTAGTGAGCTCTACCACCCCTCAATGTTTGTCCCATGATTTTAGAATTATCCTGTATATATTCTCGCGTATATTCTTGGTAAGTAACTGAATCCTCACAGCGGAAATAAGAGAAGAGTTGTAATACATATTGCTGTCATGGTCCCATATTTTTCTGCGTTAATTTACATAGTTCTTGAAGGATTTCCTTTTCGATTTCGAGAATCAAGTGCATAGAGTTTGCAATATGTTATTTTAAGTTTTGTAGCGAAGAATTTGTAGTGTCGTTCCCTGCTGATGTAAGTCGGTCTATTCTCTTTAACCAACGGCCAAGATAAACGCATAATGGGTTATCATGGCGCAGTTGTAGGAAGTTAACATCGTAATGAACTGAGCGTTGCTCTTCTCCTATCCCTGCCGGTTTCTTAGGTCATTCCAGGGAAGGAGTGTTGTTGAACCTGCACTTAAACTTATTATGACAACGCGTTGTAAAACCACTCAATGGCATGATATTGAAATAGTGAAGAAATAGTCGAAATAAAATGGGGGCCGCGGTTTCCGTAGAAGCTAGAGCGCTTGCCTTCCATCGAGGTGAACCGGGCTCGATTGCCGGCTAGGCCACTCTTGGATTTTCGCATGTGGGAATCACGTCGAACGATGCCGCTGGTCGGCGGGTTTTCTCGGAGAACTCCCGTTTCCCCCCGGCCCTGCATTCCGGTGCTGCNATGCCGCTGGTCGGCGGGTTTTCTCGGAGAACTCCCGTTTCCCCCCGGCCCTGCATTCCGGTGCTGCTCCATATCCACCACGCTTCACCCTCATCGGCTCTCAAGACCTCAATTTTATGAGCCGTTCAAACCTATCCACCCAAATAAAACGTGAGAAAAGTTTATCTGCTTCGCGTTATGAAACGCATTCTGAATCAGTTACAAATGTAAATCTCAGTTAAATGTTGATTTCAAGAATGCATTGGTCATTTTATTTTGGAATTTTTGTGACTTGTTACCTGAGATGCACTGTTCAATACAAATGTTATTGTTCTGACAATTTCTCCAGCTGGCGTCTTTGTACGCAGTCTTGCTCACTCATACTCTCATAGTGGTTTTCTTGGACTGCTGCATTTTCTACTCCAACCTTGAATTCATTTTTTTTTTTTTTGCATCTACCTTATTCGCCTTATTTATCCTTCACATTTTGATCAGGAAAAAACAACGTGTGCTCCATACAAGGTTACTTCACAATTATAAAAAAAAAAATAACTTTAAGAAGTAATTCCGGGTTTAAAATATCTGCCTGTGTTTTAAACAAGTTGTATACAACTATTACTTCATATTGTTATTAATATTAAAGTATTATAATTTTGATTAAACAAAATTTTTTAGTTGTATGCTGTCTCTTAATTATATTGTTTGTTTCGTAATCAATATCAAAAAGAAACGGTGAGAACAGTACTGCCTTGGCAAGGACTAGTAAGAAATTGCTTTTCACACGTAAAGCACTATTAAAGTGACTTCCGATACGCTATTTGGAAAGAAAACATATGTTATTTAAATATATATTTTTTTACGTAGCAATTGTAGAAACGTATTTCAAAGCTGCGTGCTGGAAGTATTGGTGTTTTTGTTGTCTGATCAGCAAAAAGTAAGGCGTGCGTGCTCTGATCACTTCGCGTGTTTCTTTTTCATGAAGAAAAAGCTTGATTTATGAACTTGCTTCTTCCTCCGCAGTTTTTAAGTGCATGCTCGTTGATACTGGCATTGGCCATGCGCGTTAAAGAGATGTAGATAATCCCACAAATCAGATTAGCCATTGAGGAAAACTGGGCACCGATGCCTTGCTGTGTACATACAGCACCGGTCATAAATACTATTAATGTGCAACATGTCCACGATTGTGCACACGGGAACTAAACGGGTTAAGATAAAATCTTTTTTTATAAAAAAAATTATAATAATAACGTAAACATGTATATTTATATTTATTCCTGCACCTATTATTTATTACCTCGTATGAGGCAGGAGATCCAAGGTCATAGGCACAGTAATAAATACCGGGAGCAAATTTATCACACCTTTAAAAGTTTTGCGGTAGAAATGTTAACAACTGCGAAAGAACCCTGAGCGTGAACCGCATTTCAGCGTGTTTGAAGTAGGCGTCTCGAAAGGTCCGTCTCTAAAGTGTTCAGTAGATTTGTAAGCAAAAAAAAAANCTCTAAAGTGTTCAGTAGATTTGTAATCAAAAAAAATAATAATAATTCTTCGTAAGACTCGGGAAGATATATCAGAAGCTTCCTGACGTATTTAAAAGGCTGCTGTTGTTTTATCGCACTGTGTGAGGGGCGTGTTTGGCCCGTAAATGGGAATACTGCGCAGAGTGCGCCTATCAACCACGCAGTAACCTTCGCTGCCTCGCCACTGAACTTATTTTCTTTTCTACGCAGATATCGAAACCATGTAGATTCAACTAAGTTAGAACGTTGTGTACTAATAATAAGTGTTTTGTGTTCCAGTACAATATTTCGGACTAATTTTAACGCAAATGCATTCAAGTTAAGGAAAATGTACTTTAGTAAAAAGTGAGTTTGAGGTTAAAACCAAATGAAAACAAGCGTTACATCGTTCCTGAAGTACATGGATATTTGATTTTTTTTTTTTTTTTTTCAATTAGTGATTCATGTTGAAGACATGCGGAGAATATAGAAGTCAGTCTACCTCTTCTGTAGACTATAGTTAAGTCACGAGGCAGAATGTATGTTACCACTTACTGCCGGCTGTATTACGGGTGGTAATTACCCCATTTAAGCTAAATGTGTGTGCACTTTNAATGTATGTTACCACTTACTGCCGGCTGTATTACGGGTGGTAATTACCCCATTTAAGCTAAATGTGTGTGCACTTTCTTGGTATGGGACATCGTTTTTGTTCGTCTGGTTCAGATTGTCGTTATTCTTGGCGCATAAAAGAAAGAAAAGTTATTACTACCGTTGTTACTTCATCCATTGTATTCATTATCGCGCTGTGGCTTGTCCTAGCGGTTTAACTTGGAAGCAATTTCACTGCACGTGGGGGGGAGGGGTAGAGCACCACCCACACTCCTTGACCGGACTCGGGACTTCTGTCTGGTGCATACTTTGGTCGGGAACCACTGTGATTGACCAGTTTTCCACTGCGAGTTGAGTGCAGCTATAGAGTAGCGTGGTCTCGCGGACTGATTAGTTCACCAAACATAGCAACGAGGAACTGCAGCTGGTTCGTGGTTATTTGGGAAACTTTTTAATCAACATTGAAATAACCTCTGCCCACGGTTGTACATGATTTTATGTATACAAGTCCCGTGAAGCGGGCAGCGAATTAACAGACGTATCCCAAGTTCTTGAAGTTTTGCTGTAAGCGTGACGTTTGAGTTGGCAGCAGATATAACAGGTTTAGGACGCCGCAGGTTTACGGCAGTTATTGCCAGGCTGTTTATTTCTGCGTGGCTTTGCGCATGGGGCCGAGTCCTTGCGTGCGTTTACGTACCGCCTCTACATTGGACCTCCGACTCCCCATGACAAACAATATTCTAGGATTAAAAAAATAAAACTTCAGTCTAGTTCAAGAGACCCTGAAGACCCCTACTGCAATGTAGAGTGAAACTTTAAGTTCGTGGGATTTACTAATCCCTTTCATCAGTGTCCAAATAAAACTAAATTTATAGCATAAATTGTCTCGTTAACTATATACACTCACATGTTCAAGGCTGTGACGTCCATCCCCGTACGTCGTGTGTATGCTACAGCGTGTGACCGCAAAACGAGTTTCTTCGTAATTTCCGTTTGCGATCACTATTTTCCTTTCTCTGCTTGCAAAACCCATTGGTTCGTTTCCTTTCCTACTTCCAAGAAGATATTAAATAATTAAAGTTCTTCTAGCCATCTTAGGTGTAGGGTATTTCGTGAATCTTACACTTACGTGATTGTAGTAACTTAAATGCAACTATTGCGTGGTCGAGTGGAAGAGAAGGTACTCTGACTCAACTTCGCCCCAGAATAGATAATAGGGACGTTATCTAATGTGATCGTCTCGCTGTCGTGAAGACAACGCAGCGCCCCCAGCACACACATGGGCAGCCCAGGGGTATCTCAGGGGTCGCCGTAGTGATTCACGCAGCTGATCGCGACTCTCCAAACACGCCGTATTTAGCGTGTCAGCTGCTGGACCCCCACGTCGCCGGCCTCTCTCTCTCTACTAGCCACGGGCGTGTAGCCCGAGATACCGCCAGCACGTGTGTGCGCATCGTCGTTGTTGACGACCCTCTGGCATACCTGCTACATCCCGAGCGACAAAGTGCTTGCAGGGCTAAAGCCCCTCTCACACTGTCAAATTTTCGCCTTCGAATATACCTGACAAAATTTAAAGTCGAAGAAATAACATAATATTTTTCCATTTAACGCATTTGATCACATGATCTAGAATCTATTTGAAAATGTTTCTCAAAGTTAAATTTTTTAACTGGGAGAATATAGTCTGAATTTTTATTTAAATGTTTGCATGCATTTTCTGGTCGTCACCCCCCTTCAGCGCTACTCGAGTGCCGAAGAACCCTCTTGGCCAGGTCAGCTCAGCTTATAAGGAGCGACCTGCCTCCAGCCTTGTACCGCCATTAGCGCCAAGTGTGTGGTGCCACGGGAACGACGAGAGACGACGCAGTGACCAGCGAGTGTAATCTGCAAGCATATGGAGAGTAGAGAGAGACTAGAGTGGAGAGGTAGACACCGGCTGGGACGTCGGATAACGGGACTTGATGAGTGAGCGCAGACATTTGAAATGGTGTTCACTTAGGTCAATGGACATTTTGATCGTGTATGTGTAATTAATAAATGAGTATTGAGTGGCTGTAGCTAGTCAAAGGACAGTGATAAGGACTTCAATTATAATATATATTGGCACAAAATATAGCGCTAATTGATAGGAATTTTAAGAGTTTAAAGTAGAGATAGGTAGTTTAGTGTTGTTAATAATAGCTATAAGTATTTTGATAACATGGAATACAATTAAGAAATTATATTTAGTTATTTTTTTATTAAGACATCCAACCCTCATGAACTCTAATACGCCCCCAGGCGATTTGTAACAATATGCACCCGTTACGTTATACACTTATCGTAGGCCTACACTGTAAAAAAATTAAAAAATTGTATTTTTACACTAAATGTATGTGGCAGCTGTGTGTCTGCTGACATGTTCTAATTTTACACATACATATTTCAATATTTTTTACTCTACTTCCAAGTAAATTTATCCAACAAATTAGTAAAATAACAAACTTTGCGCAACTACCTTTACATAGGATGGTGTAATATTACCATTACTATATAGGAGTAAATAAACTGCAACATTCGTGTATTCTCTCTCCATGGCAAGTAAATTTAGACAAACATCGCAATTGTAAGTTCACCACTGTGTAAGTGTATTTCCTCGTTACTAAAAAAATAAAACCGCTGATTCACTGTAATTTTAATTAAACAATTTCTCCACATTTTTCACTGTTTTACTAAGCAATTTTACCGTCATTATATGTTCTTTTACAATTGTGTCATGTTAATTCACATACTACGTAGGTGTATTTTTATCATTTTCATGTTATTTTACTCCGTCTTGTAACTTGGTAGTTTAACAGAGTTATAAAAAGTTATCTCCAAATGTGGGTAATAATTGCCTTCAGATATAGAATAGGTAGTTATATACAAAAGTCAGCATATTTCATCGGCGGGAGTTAAGATTTCCTCTTGAACACACAAAAGGAGTTCGAAGTTGTTCTACTCCCTACCGCTAGATCGTATGTTTTAAACAAACAATTGTAGTTATATTTTAATACACAGGAGCATTAGTGTAGAATTACAAATACTGTACTCGTTTTAGCAAATTACACATAAAAATGTAAAATTACCGAAGATTTGTATATGTAAATATACGCTTACAGATACTCCAGAATATAATGCAAGTTTACACACACACGGTCCTTGTAAAATTACACAATTGAAGACGTGCATCTATACTGACATTGGGTGTTCACAAAACGACTATTTAGCAGTAAAAATACATAATTAAAGGCTTTAATGCATATTTAAAAATGTGTAAATTAACACCAACTTTGTGTTTACTAAGCCACACTTTCATGTATTTTCACCAAAGACATGTAGTAATCTCTGGATTATTTAGAACATTTGTGTAAAATTACACATACTGTAGTTGTTTCTATAAATAACACATAAAATGTAGAACTACCAAAAATGTGTATGTGTACATTAACAATAGTTTTACATTGTATCTTCCTCGTCCGCTAAGAATGTGTATACGAACTTATACACTGCCTAAAGGCTCGCATTTATTTGAAATAATGCAAATCCTTGGGTGCATGTATGAGGCCATGTAACAAACCAAGGCGAATTATTTAATTCCAACGATTTGAATAAAAAAAATACAATTTTTAACATTTAGTACCCTGAGATGCCTTCAGTGGTAGATATGATGTAACAGAAATTGAGTAATATATTGCCTGTGTGTTGATCATACATATGAGAGAGAGATAGATAGAGAGATAGATAGATAGATAGAGAGATAGAGAGAGATAGATAGAGAGAGAGATAGAGAGAGAGAGATAGAGAGAGAGAGAGATAGAGAGAGAGAGAGAGAGAGAGAGAGAGAGAGAGAGAGAGAGAGAGAGATAGAGAGAAGGATAGAGAGAGAAGGATAGAGAGAGAGAAGGATAGAGAGAGAGAAGGATAGAGAGAGAGAAGGATAGAGAGAGATAAGGATAGAGAGAGAGAGATAGAGAGAGATATATATATATATATACATATATATATATATATATATTCTTGGTAAGTAACTGTACCCTCACAGCGAAGATAAGAGAAGCGTAGTAATACAAATTGTTATCGTGGTCCCATATTCTTCTGCATTAACTTACATAGTTCTTGAAGGATTTCCTTTTCGATTTCGAGAATCAAGTGCATAGAGTTTGCAATATGTTCTTTTATGTTTTGTAACGAAGAATTTGCAGTGTCCTTTCCCTGCTGATATCAGTCAGTCTATTCTCTTTAACCAACGGCCAACATAAACGCATAATGGGTTATCATGACGCAGCTGTAGGAAGTTAACATCGTAATGAACTGGACGTTGTTGTTCTCCTATCCCTGCGGGTTTCTTAGGTTATTGCAGGGAAGGAGCGTTGTTGAACCTGCACTTATACTTATTATGGCAACGCGTTGTGAAACCACTCAATTGCATGATATTGAAATGGTGAAAAAAATAGTCGAAATAAGATGGGGGCCGCGGTTTCCGTAGAAGCTAGAGCGCTTGCCTTCCATCGAGGTGAACCGGGCTCGATTGCCGGCTAGGCCACTCTTGGATGTTAGCATGTGGGAATCATGTCGAACGATGCCGCTGGTCGGCGGGTTTTCTCGGAGAACTCCCGTTTCCCCCCGGCCCTGCATTCCGGTGCTGCTCCATATCCCCCACGCTTCATTCTCATCGGCTCTCAAGACCTCAATTTTATGAGCCGTTCAAACCTATCCACCCAAATAAAATGTGAGAAAAGTTTATCTGTTTCACGTTATGAAACGCATCATGAATCAGTTACAAATGTAAATCTCAGTTAAATTTTAATTTCAAGAATGCATTAGTCATTTAATTTTGGAATTTTTGTGACTTGTTACCTGAGATGCACTGTTCAATACAAATGTTATTGTTCTGACAATTTCTCCAGCTGGCGTCTTTGTACGCAGTCTTGCTCACTCATACTCTCATAGTGGTTTTCTTGGACTGCTGCATTTTCTACTCCAACCTTGAATTCTCTTTTTTTTTTCCATCTACCTTATTCATCATTCACATTTTGATCAGGAAAAAACAGTGTGTGCTCCATACAAGGTTACTTAACACTTATTAAAAAAAATAACTTTAAGATGTAATTCCAGGTTAAAATATTTGCCTGTGTTTTAAACAAATTATAAACAACAATTACTTTATGTTGTTATTAATATTAAAGTATTACAATTTTGACTAAACAAAAATTTTTAGTTGTATGCTGTCTCTTAATTATATTGTTTGTTTCGTAATCAATATGAAAAAGAAACGGCGAGAACAGTGCTGCCTTGGCAACGACTAGTAAGAAATTGTTTTTCACACGTAAAACGCTATTAAACTGACTTCCGATACGCTATTTGGAAAGAAAACATATGTTATTTAAATATATATTTTTTTACGTAGCAATTGTAGAAACGTATTTCAAAGCTGCGTGCTGGAAGTATTCGTATTTTTGAAAGTAAGGCGTGCGTGCTCTAATCACTTCGCGTGTTTCTTTTTCATGAAGAAAAAGCTTGATTTATGAACTTGCTTCTTCCTCCGCAGTTTTTAAGTTACTAAGAGCTTGCATCAGGATCGAATTTATCAGATTTTTCAATTTTAAATAATGGTGTCTGAATTCGTGATCCATAATTAAAATGTGATTTTAATGTTAAAATACTTAAGAAATTTGTATCCAGGTGTGATAGCGGGGCGGTTACGACTTCGAAGTTGGCATAATTGATGACATGAATAATTGCTAGATCTCTAGTGTTTATTTTTTTTCTTCCAGCGAAAAATATTTACAGTTATCAAATAAAGTATGTACACATACTTTCAACCTACCTAGTTAAGTGACCGAGTTGTGATAAACATGTTTTTTAGTTCAGGTATAAAAATATTTCAACATGTATCGTTTTTGTAGGCCGATGCAATGAAGTTTTAATGAAATCACCTGTCCGGAATCCTTACGTTGGTCACCTGTGTGAAAGCGACCTTTTGACGTACGAAGTTTGTCTATAGCCGTGAACTGCGATAATTCTAAAATGCCAAGTCTGTTTTACATCACAACTTTGAAACTTTCCTCTAGGTGTTTGAAATTAATTTACGTAACGTGCTTAGACGTTTCAGTGAACTGAATGTTTGCGTAAGCCCAAACAAATTTCTCGAAAGGAAGAAAAAAAAATAATAAAAAAACAACACATTGTGGAAAGGTATGAGGTAAATAAATTCATATTATTTGTGTACGTACGCGATTGTCACGATATCGTTAACAATGTTGGTCACCTTCTTGTTAGTCACCACTAAAGTCACATATTAAAATTAACAACACGTTTGTGCGCTTCAATTTCCTTTATTTTCGTTGTACTGGCTGCATGTCTATTTTAATATTTATTCTGGTTAATGTCGTCCTTTCATCGAAGTAACCCAAGTATATACAGTCCCCCCTCACCTACTCAGCTAAACAGTCACGGCAAAATTCGCGTAATGCACTATATCGTATATTAACACCAATAGAACCATTATCAATACACGCACCGTTTAAAGTCATAAAACTGACCTAAATTCTGTCAACACCAGTGAAGACTTATAACGTTATACTCTGTGAAATATACCAGCATTGTTTGGACAGCTGAATAATATAAACAAAACATCTGACAGTTGGAAATATTAGACGTCACATGGTATTACTTTTGTTTACATGTAGCAGAGGAGTATGCTATAGGTACCTGGAAGTAGAACTTAAGCAGCGCTTCAGAAAAGTGTGAAGTAACTGTGAATGGACTGTAAGTCCCTTGTCGAAAGATATTGCAAGGAGTTTTGTTCGCTACGTCAGCTTCATTATCCGAGTTCATCCTGTGTTAGGCAAAAATTTATAAAAGTGAGAGAGAAAGAGAGAGAGAGAAATAAAGAGAGAGAGATAGAGAGAGATAGAAAGAGAGAGAAAGAGAAAGAGAGAGAAAGAGAGAGAGAGAGAAAGAGAGAGAGAGAAAGAGAGAGAAAGAGAGAGAGAGAGAAAGAGAGAGAGAGAAAGAGAGAGAGAGAGATAGAGAGAGAGAACGAGAGAGAAAGAAAGGGATAAAGGGAAAGAGAGAAAGGGAGAAAGGGAGAAAGGGAAAGAGAGAAAGGGAGAAAGGGAAAGAGAAAGAGAAAGTGAGAAAGAGAGAAAGTGAGAAAGAGAAAGTGAGAGAGAGAGAGAAAGTGAGAGAGAGAAAGTGAGAGAGAGAAATGGAGAGAGAGAGAGAGAAATGGAGAGAGAGAGAGAAATGGAGAGANGAAAGGGAGAGAGAGAGAGAGAAAGAGAGAGAGAAAGAGAGAAAGGGAGAAAGAGAAAGGGAAAGAGAGAGAGAGATAGAGAGAGAAAGGGAGAAAGAGAAAGAGAGAAAGAGAGAGAGAGAAAGAGAGTGTGTGTGTGTACGCGCGCGCTTGCGTGGTCTCTGTGATGTTTCGATTCACAGTAACGGGGCTTGGAATTCTTGAAGTCGTTGGTGGATTTCGTTCGCTTTGCTTCGCAGAACGCAACAGCAAACCTCCGCAGAATCAGGTTGTTTAGCCACTTGTGCCTTTGCATTGGGTTTCCACCAGTCTTACAGCTGCCACCCTCATTGTAAGTAATGTGCGCAACCTACATGTCGAAACTCGGAGGGAGGGGAGGTGTATATTAAGTCACCTCAGACATTCTTTCAAACTGAATGAGATTATGGTCAGCAGTGACGCCTTTTGAAGCTATGAAGCGTCAGGGATTGCAAAGTAGCGCCCGTATACAGGCCAACATATGTATATGCATTTTGAATCAAACTTTAAAGAAACACCCAATGTTGGAAAATTTTGGATTTGTGTTCATGACTAAACCATAAATCACTAGCGTTTTAAATTGGCAGTGAGTTTAAATTTCCCTTTTGCTTTGTTAAATGAAACTTTGACTTACGAATAAAAATCAGAGATAAAGGCGATGTTTGTGATGAGTTGTAACAAAAAAATTCCTACATAGATAATATTAATAGTAGCTTTTAGGCTGTTTTTAAAATTGGATGTTTCTTACTGACTTTAGAAAGAAAAGTTGGAAGCAGCCATGAATAAACCAAAAGTGTATACGTCGGTGATGCGTGCTTCTCAGCCGAAACATCTGGCAGCATTACGTAACTCTTGCAGTAGCAGTGTTAACTCACTGCGGTGAATCATTTCGCAGGGACACATCTTCGAATATGCGTGCACAGATTCGCCAATAAACGATGAACGTAACGTGTGTGCAAACGAGGATGAGCTGGTGACTTCCACGTAACTCGCGTGTTTTGATGTTGGCCTGCGTACAGGGCAGTTTTGAAACATACCGAGCCTCGCACATTTTCTTTAACGCAGGGCTTTATCGCCATAGATCCAGTACGTAAAACTGAACACCTGAGGTCACTCAGTAACCCCACGGTCTGAATTTATAAGCACCAAGTTTGAGTACAAGTAAGTCTGAGTCCTACACACCTCACGGAGTACCCTTGTCTTTTCTGTGCATGACCAAGCGACGTTAAATACCCTCCCCTCCCCTCCCCGCGCACCAACCTAGCTTCCAGCCTTCCAAAACACATTTACTCCTTCTGGCTTCTCGCCTACAGCCGAGCGTGACCCTTACACGGGTTTCTGTTTTTTCCCTCCCCCTCTGAACACTTACTCTTTCGTTTGTGTTCTACCTTAGGGTTCCTCGTCCTTTCGTTTTTATTCTATCTTTCGTGTCTGGGGGTGTTGGCTAGTTTCCCCCTTTCTTTTATTATGCTTGTCCTTTGTTATTGTTTGTTTCAGTTGTCAGTTCCAGATTAATTTACATCCTGGTTGAGTAGAAAAGTGTTTTTTTTACACTGGCATGTCGAATACTTGTACCGTGTTTCTTGTTTTTGATTTTATACTACTCTCCTGTAATAAAAACATTTTTCTATTCAATTCAATTCCAAACATGGACTTCTTAACTTACCTCAACCAGACGCGCAAAATAATTCCCTTACATTATATTTTCCCACGTCGTCGTCCCTCGTGAACTTCGAGCACTGCCACATAAACTGCAAAACATTTCCTAGATCGGCCTTTTTTAGTTGTCGGGGGATCGTAACTGCTTGCTTGTCCGAACACTCCAGCAACACGTTGCTCGTGTTGCAGGGTTAGCGGCAATCGAAGCGCAATCTGCAAATCACTAACGCCCCTTGGCTCGCAGTGTAAGTGGGCGTGGTCCCGGGCGAAACGACTAGGGGCGGCTGAGCTCGACAACCTCCCGGCGAGCGATGTAGAACGTGTGAGGTCGGGGTGGGCAGACCCGCCGAACGAACACGCGGCCTGGGAAGATCACTTGTGTATGGGCGCCTGCATGACGTCACTCATCTGAAGCCGTGGTGAGCACACCTGTTTGGGCCAAAAACATCTCGACACTAACCCGAATCACCGAGCTAGGATACGGCAGGATTTGTTTTCATTTGAATATTTGTTTTTATTGTAGGTTGTTCACGGTTAACTGAATACTTTAGAAAGCCCTGATAAACATCTACGCGTTTGCACATTGTGTATTCTTCCGCCATATGTACAGTTAACACTGCCATGGGTCTCATAACTTTATTAATGCGTCGCGTCGTTCAAGTGTAGCTGTGAAATTATTATAAAATTAAATATATTATAAATAAGTTGATTCTTACACTTGCATGCATTAGAAAACATAATCCTACTAATATTATAATAGCGAAAGTTTGTGAGGATGGATGTATGGATGTTTGTTACTCTTTCACGCAAAAACTACTAAATGGATTTTAATGAAACTTTACAATAATATAGCTGATACTTCATAATAGCACATAGGCTATAATTTATAAAGATATATTGTGTAAATTGGCCAAAATATAACGATAAGTTTTAAGTAAGTCGGAAAAAATTCTGCCATCTGCGAGCTATTTTGGCGTGCGCTGCAAAAACCGTAAGAGTTACACGAATATAATGTGTGGTGGAAATGTTTCTCTTAAATAGTTCTACAAAAACGTCCGTGACAGCATATATCTATCTTTTATGTGTAAGCCATTATTGCCAAAATAGTGAACCATAAATACAATAAAATTTGATACTATATTTCCAATCCCAATTATACCTAATAACTTACCATTTAATTTTAAACGTCTGCAGTTCCTATTAAAAGTTGTATTTTCAATGAATATCAACAAATCACAGGGTCAAACCTTAAAGGTAGCAGGAATACATTTGGGCACGCCATGTTTTTCTCACGATCAGCTCTACGTAGCTTGCTCACGTGTTTCTAAATCGCAAAATCTGCATGTTTACGCTGAACGAAAAAAATCGTTTAACATAGTTTATAGGAGTATATTGCAGTAAATAGAAGTCTAAAAATTATAATTGTTACTCCTACAACAGAATAGGCTATCATTTCTAAAGATATATACGCAGACGAAGTCGCGGGTAGCCGCTAGTACATAATAAAACAATTCAGTATTCACATATGTTTATCTAACAATTTTAATACAACGTTTAAGTACTTTCCTCCGAAGTTACCAACTTTGCTGGGCGCACGCCAACTCAGTGTGCACGTTAAGCTATATCGTCGGTCTAATTAACAAACCTGGCAACTTCCTGGACAAATTTTACAAGAGAGAGAAAAAAAATTGTGCATCTTATTTGTTTGTAAACAATATGGCTATAAAATATTATGTGTTGTGCATGAGGAGTAAAAAAACAATTATTTCATTTATCAAGTTTTTCAGTGGAGTTACGAGGTTTTACTAAAAGTAAATCCTCACTAAATGTAGATACGAGGTTTGATATTATGCAGGTAAGGCCACTAACATTTTTCAATGGTTGATATCAAAAGTGCTCAAATAACCGTGAAAAACCTATAGTTCTTATACTGAATAAGTTGGTTGACTTTAGGCAATGACGAGAAACAAACCAGTATTTATTAGGCGAGTGACAATGAGGAAAACACATATTAAGGAACTACGCAAGTATTTACCTGGAGACGGGCCCGAAAACCTTCGCGTGAAATGGAAATTGAGAACCTTGCTGGGAAATGGGAATGGAAAACGTACACCGGAGTGAAAAAACCTTATCTTGTAGTGGTGAGAGAGAACGTGGGATAGATCCGGCAGACGGATAAACTTGGTTTGGAATGGTTATTTAAAACGTAGAATGCGAATGGTAAAAGTTTGCCTGAAATGAAATTATATTAATTGAAATCACTTATTCTCGAAGAAAAAAACCTTTTTTTTTTTGTAGCAGTTAAACGTTTATTTTAAATGACGAGTTCGATAAAACTTTACCGTCGGTTCACCTCAACTTTGGTTCGAGATATGGGTAAGTTAAAGTACTGTTTGTGTGCCTTTTAAAACGTAAAATTGAGGAAAAAGTAGCATGTAAGCTACACTCCACCCAACAAGAACAAAGTTAAAACAAAGAAGCCACGTTAATGCTAAGTCCATTAAAAATTAATTAGGCTGAACACGGGGTTTGAAACAAATTAACTTTGGTAAGACTATAGGCTATTTCATTTTAGCAGGTAGAGAATAACATCCACCTACAAGTTTCACGTGGGAATAGCCAGCCACACAAAGCAGTTTAATCTAAGACACTTGACATAAAGTCACTTAACATGTAGAAAGTAGAAATGAAACCGTTTCATCGAACATCAACAGAAGTCTCTCCAACAGATAGAGATGTTCGATATGAAAGACGCTCAAGCCTCTGCCCGAGAAAATGTTTTATATCAAGTTGCAGGTATCACTACAGAAAAGAGTAGATACGTATTTTTTACTTGTAGCCATTACCGTATAAATTTCGTTTCGACTACAGTCACTTTAAGCAAAGAATTTTCCTCTGCTTATACTATTTGGTGAGAGCATATTAACGCTCCCGCTTTCATGTCGGGGGACTAATAAAAGGTGGTCTATTATACAGACTGAGTATAAAAGAATACCCCAACTTTGAAGGTCTATAATATCAAAACCATACAACATTCAACCTTAATTGACCAATAAAATGAACCGCAGAACCGTGAAGTTCGTTTACCATACAGTCATAAATGTTCAATGTGACCATCATGAGCGGCCCCAACGACATCTACGCGATAATCAAACTCGTTCCACACTCTTGTCGGCATGTCCGGTGTTACGGTTTGGATGGCGTCCGTAAATCTCGTTTTGAGGTCGTCAATGTTAGTTGGCAATGGTGGACGAAACACTTTATCCTTCCTGTACCCCCAATGAAAAAAATCTTACAGGGTAAGATCCGGGCTTCTTGGGGGCCAGTGATGAGCCTGGTCACCAGATGCTCCTCGACCAATCCATCGTTGCGGGAACGTCTGGTTCAAGTATCCGCGAACAGCTAAGAGCCAATGGGGTGGCGCATCATTAAGGAAACATAAGACCGTCCCCTTCACATTGACGTGTTGAATGCGAGCTCGCTACCCCCCCCCCCCCCNAATGCCATCCAAACCTGAACACCAGACATGCTGACAAGAGCGTGGAACGAGTTGGATTATCGCGTAGATGTCGTTCGGGCCGCTCATGGTGGTCACCTTGAACATTTATGAATGTATGGTAAACATATTTCACGGTTCCGCGGTTCATTTGATTGGTCAATCAAGGACGTAGGTTGTTTGGTTTTGATATTATAGACCTTCAAAGTTGGGGGTATTCTTTTACACTCACCCTGTAATTTAAACTTACATCTGAAAATCGCAAACAATCCATTGATTACTCAGGGCTCGAACCATGGACATAGTTGTTCCGAAGCCACGGCCAAGGAATTCGTCATCGGCAGATAAAAATAATTATAGGATTTTCGCGCTTTGCAGAGTACTGTTGTAAGCACTGCTTAGGATCTGTTTTTCTGCCATGTTCATGTGCTTCCGCTATACGTAACAGTCAACACTGCCATTGACATGATCATCCTATCCATGCGGTGACCTAGTGAAATATTGAAATTGCTGCCTCCGTAAATATGTCTTCACTGTGACCAATTCTAAATGCTTTTGTGAATGAAACAGGTTGAAACTAAATTTAATTAATTTAGAGTTCACAGATAGAGACTTAACACCTTTAATATAGCGGTTAGATGACAGGGGCGCACACAGAATGTTTTCTTATAAGTATGGGGGNGGGGTCTGACGTGAAGACGTTACAAGTAAATCCATTTGTCGTATAAAACAAAGAAACCTTCGTAACCTATTTTTTTACAGGGTAGTGTGTGCACGTAATTACTTAGGGTATTTTAAATGTTTGTGATTTCAGGAATAATTTATTCAACCGGTCAGAAAATAAAATATTAATTTGTTTCGAAATGGTTACCATTTAAATATTGTGGTACATTTCGTGGTTGTCAAGGGGGAGGGTTCGGAACCACTGGACTCCGTTGTGTGTACGCCCCAATGTGTCTTTTTTGTCGGCCTATTCGAGCCTCCCAGCACAGAAACGCGACGAGAATGAAAACACGTTGGTTTTTTTGTGCGCGTCGTTAGCTGGTCCTAACTCACTATGCCTGCGACTCGCTCCGCCTGGTGTGAACGGAGCCTTGCCCCCCTCCCCCCTACCGCTACAGTGCTTCGTGTCGGTTGCTGATTGCAGTCGTGGCCACGTGCACTCGTCTTTACGTCTGGTCAGGCTTCATTTCAACTCACTGCACTTCAATTTAATGGGCTTAGGAGCAGCGCCTAGGTAATATCGGGAAAACAATTACAAACTTGAGGTAATTCAAAAATGCATCGATGCCAGTGAAAGCGAAAAGTGCAGAATTCCAAAAGCCGTGATAACTCGCAAAACGTCACATAGGCAGGCCGCGCCTACGACCCCATACCAAAGAATGCCGAGCCAGCAGGTTACAGAAGGCTTCACGTCTTGTCAGACACTTCGTTTGACTTGAAACGTGCAAAAATATGCACGCCGCCGTAGGAACTTAGCCTGTACAGCTATAAACACCATTAATCTACAAAAAAAAACTTATAGGAAATCGTGAACAAGTACAACTGCAAAATCTTCTAAAATTAAAGGCCCAAAAGGTGAGANCAGGTTACAGAAGGCTTCACGTCTTGTCAGACACTTCGTTTGACTTGAAACGTGCAAAAATATGCACGCCGCCGTAGGAACTTAGCCTGTACAGCTATAAACACCATTAATCTACAAAAAAAAAACTTATAGGAAATCGTGAACAAGTACAACTGCAAAATCTTCTAAAATTAAAGGCCCAAAAGGTGAGAANAAAAAAAAACTTATAGGAAATCGTGAACAAGTACAACTGCAAAATCTTCTAAAATTAAAGGCCCAAAAGGTGAGAAGGCAAGAAAACTCGTTGAGTTCCTTTTTTATTCTAAATTCTTAAATCCATTCCTCCTGGAATAGACAGTAAAATACCCAGAATTAAAACCGGTAGCTTAACCGACGTAATCGAGTTTTTGGTAGTATTGTCTAACGTCCTAGACTTAAGATTGTGCGAGCCGACTATAATATATTCAGCTGCATTGCTTAAAGTGCCAGACAACTTGAAGTCAGTTTTTAGTGAAGCTCTATCGACCACATGAGAGTTTGAAGTACTTTGCAGTAATTTATTACAGCAGGTTGGTAACCCTGTCGCTATTTCACGTTTGCGTATGAAAATTCTTGAAAAATGTCAAAGTTCTACGCAGATGATAGAAGGGTTCGTGAAATAAATAATACGGTAAGTTGCGGTGTTAGATAGTCCGTGTGATGAGGCCTTCTTAACCGAGGTCATGTTTTACAATCTCTTGCTCAGCAATCACAGATTCTTTTCGTTTGCGAAAAGCAGCAAAATTGAAAAAAGAACTGTTAGCGTTAGTTTCTCAAGTTGAGCTAACCATAGGGGATTGTCATAGCAGGCGATAAGTAGTAGTGACCAAGTCAAACCCGCAATATAAATACTGTTCACGCACGAACCACGCTAGCGAAAAGTGTTGCTTCAAAGACAGCCACGGTAAAAAGCTAACGAGTTTCGTACTAAAAGGGACTAAAGAACACATTTAAAAAGACGTGGAAAAGCCAAAACATAAGCGTGACGCTATACACAGACGGATGAAGAGAATGGGTCACGTCAAAATGGAAGTAAACAGGAAAAAGTGACGCTTCCTCCGCGTGTGTGTTACGTTTGCTGAAATGAAGACCATTTGAAGTACTCGTGTCCATTTAAGAAAAAACAGTTGGGCATAGGAAGTGTGAATCAGTTTTCGTCTAGGAAAAATAAACTGCGATTATTATTTGTGGCGTTGCAAATTGGCGTTTCGCATGTAACTGCGTTTATTGATTCAGGTGCTGCCACGTCCTAAGAGTAATGGAAGGTGCAACCAAATTATCTGCGACAGTGCCGTGGGAGTAGTTCATGTTTCGCAAGCAAGAGCACCGTATTTTTCCTTGTTAATGGTTTAGTAAATTCGCAGGCTGTAGCAACCATGAAAATTAAGGTTGAAAATTTTTNACCGTATTTTTCCTTGTTAATGGTTTAGTAAATTCGCAGGCTGTAGCAACCATGAAAATTAAGGTTGAAAATTTTTCGTGGAAGATGCAATTTCAGCTGTTTAGAGATTTATCGTATTCGGTCATACTCGGTATTGATTTTCTGGGGAAGACAGTGTTGTGTAGATGCGAAAAATAAATGTTTGCGTTTTGAGTTTTCTCCTGAGTCTCCTGTTCCGTTAGTAAATAAGCCGTCGCACAGCAGNACCGTATTTTTCCTTGTTAATGGTTTAGTAAATTCGCAGGCTGTAGCAACCATGAAAATTAAGGTTGAAAATTTTTTGTGGAAGATGCAATTTCAGCTGTTTAGAGATTTATCGTATTCGGTCATACTCGGTATTGATTTTCTGGGGAAGACAGTGTTGTGTAGATGTGAAAAATAAATGTTTGCGTTTTGAGTTTTCTCCTGAGTCTCCTGTTCCGTTAGTAAATAAGCCGTCGCACAGCAGTAAAGTGGAGATGGTTAAGTTAGGGGAGCAGTTGTAGGCAGAAATAGAGAATATTGAAGCTGAGTTTGATGACGTGGTTACAACGAAGTTGTGTTATTACGACGAAAAACCTTTAGTGTTGAAATTGAGAAATCACGAGCCCATGTTTTCGGTCCCTTACAGAGTGCCTCCGCCTAAGGTCCCCTTTCTTTAAACAAATTTTGGCGGAATTAAAACAAGAAGGTATTATTGAAGACTCGTAGAGTGCGTACGCGGGCTAGTCATTTCTCATTAAAAAAAAAACAGCCAGTGAAATACCGTCTGATTAATGGGCAATTATTAAGTTTAGGGGCTTTTGTGTAAAAAAAACTCCAAAAAGTGGCATATTTCGACTTTACTAATCACGTAGAACACGAATATACTAGGGGCATTAACGTAAGACTAATTTCTTAATATGTGCCCACCTAACCAAACAGAACATAACTCAACGATGGGTGAATCACTATTTTACGTTTTTAAACTAACCTAGGATTGTATGGTTGTGAACTAACCTAGGATTGTAAGGTTGTAATTTAATATAAGATTATACAATATAAATCAAACCTCCGATCAACACCCTACAATCACACACTAGATGGGAACCCTATAATCCTACGTTATTTTTAATAACTGCAATCCTAGGTTAGTTAAAATCGTTACAATCCTAGGTTAGTTTAAAAATGTAAAATAGTGATTCACCAATCGTGGGGTTTGGTTCTGTTAGGTTAGGTGGGCACATATACAATTATTCCTACGTTAATGACGCTACTATAGTCGTGTTCTACGATACCTACGTAATATAACTACATTTGCACGTTAAGCTACCTGTTAGGATTTTAGGGATTTAAAGGAGCCGTAATATCTACCAAATTAATATCAATGCACTCACCAATGTAGGCGGGTGGTACATACTGTCAACGGCCCATTCAATCTCAGCTCACTCGATGAAATCACAGTCTTCCACAAAGCGCCACATACGTGCATATAACGAACTGAAACACTCGTTTACAGCCGAATATATACACAGAATCACTCGTTAATAGGCTAATATAACGCAGAAACGTAGTCTTGCTTGCTTTCTTCGTTTTAAATCACGAACGGAGCACCACTTAACTCACCACGACCAGCACCTGTAGCCACACACTGCCATACTAACGTATGACCCGTGATGATATATGCGCCCGCTAGATTGCGTAAATATGCAATGCGCGGCCATTATTAATGGCGGTAGACGTTAACAGACGTAAACATCAAATTTCGCGATTTACTTAAATATGTTCTACTTATTTTAACACTACGCAGTCTTGAATATCAACAAGGTAAGCTGTGCAGAACCTATTAATGCAACTTTGGTTGGTATATGACGTTTCGTTCACAAACGTAAACAAACTGTCAGAAACAGTCATCTCGCAAATTTGTTCAATTTTTAAAAATATGTTGTACTTATTTTAGAGCTACGCCCCTAGTATATTCGTGTTCTGCGTGATTAGTAGAGTCGAAATATACCACTTTTGGGAGTTTTTTTTTTACAAAAAAGCCCCTAAACTTAATAATTACCCTTTTGTCGTTTTGTACCCCGTGGGGTCTTTATCAGTGGACACGTTTGCCAATGGATGTAAACTGCTGTCCTCAAGCCATGTCGTGGGTTTTGTACAGAGTTTTAGGAAAACATGTTCTTGACTTTGTGTTCACATATATTGATTATGTGTGCGTATAGAGTGACACCTTAGAGGAGCACCTGGCCCACATACGTTTAGTGTTAAAGGCTTCGCAGGAAGCTGGGTTGAGAGTGATCCCTGATAATATAAGTTGAGCAGAACAGCATGACAGGTATCTAGGTTTCATAATTTCCGATGGTCAGTTGCGTACTGACCCAGAAAAAATTAAAGCCATTGTTAATTTTCCCGTTCCTAAAAACATTAGAGGTGTTCGGCGTTTTTTAAGCTTGGTAGCTTGATGTGGGACATGTATAATGTTTTTTTCTAATATTACACAGCCTTTATATATATATTAAAGAGGACAATCAAAGAGTTTATGTGGTGTGACGAACAGCAAAAAGGCTTTGAGACGTTATAAGACAGTTTAACACAGCCGCCAGTTTTGCAATTGCCAAATTTTAATGAGAAATTTTATATTGATTGCGACACAAGTTCTGTGTTGCTTTAGGAGCGGTGCTCAGCCAAGAGAAAGGCGGGGATTTTGTTCCCGTGGGGTACGCTAACAAACTTTTGACCGTCGCGGAACGGAAGTACACCATCTATGGAAAGGAGTGTCTAGCTTACATATGGGGAACGGAGACTTTTTCTTATTATTTAGACCACGCGCCGTTGGAGTTGTTTACGGACAATCAAGTTTTAAGCTGGCTGTTGAAACATAATAAACCAGCTGGGCGGCTGACGCGTAGGATAGTAAGCCCATCTCGCTTTAAATTCGAAGTTCACCATATCAAGGACAAAGATAATTCGGTAGCTGATGCGCTATCGCGTTTGTTTTGCAGCGACGAGTTCTAGGTGAATGTAGGTGATCCGAGTGAACCACAGAAAATAAACGTAATAAAAGAAATATTGTCAGATGAGGTTGAAACAACGGAATTTTTTAATACTTTGCAAAATTTTCCTGGTGTTTTTGTAGACATTTAAAGAACATCAGAATAATGACGTAGAATACTAGCAAATAAAGTCAGATCTAGCTCAGTCAGGTTACGTAGTTTATGAAGGGTTCATTGGCAGATTGTCGAAAAAATGGAAATTTCGTGTGTTTGTAGCGGTTAATTTAAAACCGATTGTGTATAAGTATTACCACGAGTCCTTTTTTGGAGGACATGCAGGCCGAGATAAAACCATTTCGCGTATAACTGAGATTTCTACGTGGTCTGATGTGCGAGAAGACATTGAAACACGCGTAAGGGAATGCGGTGTGTGCCAGCAAGGCAAGCCGAAAAATCAAAAGCAGGAACAAAAATATTCCGGGTCTCCCGCTAAGTTTGTATGGGAGAACGTGTAGATGGATGGTATGGGGCCTTTACCGCGTAATAAATCTGGGGTAATTATTAAGTTATGGGGCTTTTCTGTAAAAATAAAAATAATTCACCGAAAATTGTATATTTCCACTCTACTAATGATGCAGAACACGAATATACTAGGGGCATTAACATCCGACTAATTTCGTAATGTGTGCCCACCTAACCTAACAGAACCTTACCCCACGATGGGTGGGGTTAGGTTTTTAAACTAACCTAGGATTTTTGGATTTTACACTAACCTAAGATTGTAGGGTTTTACACTTACCTAGGATGTTNGTTTTTAAACTAACCTAGGATTTTTGGATTTTACACTAACCTAAGATTGTAGGGTTTTACACTTACCTAGGATGTTTGGGTTTTACACTAAACTACGAATGTACGATTGTAGGGATTTAAAGGAACCGTAAAATACACCAAAAGAATGTAAATTGACACACCTAGGTAGGAGGCTGGTATAATTCCTCTGACGTTAATAGACGTAAACAAACATATTTCGCAAGTTTTTTAAATATGTTCTATTCATTTTAACATTGCGCCCTCTTGAATATGAACAAGGTAAGCTGTGCAGAACCCATTAATGCAATTTTTGTTGGTCTAGGACGTTTCGTTTAGAAACGTAAACAAACTGGCTATACTGCTCATTTCGCAATTTTGTTCAATTTTTTTTAATATGTTGTACTTATTTTAAAGCTACGCCCCTAGTATATTCGTGTTCTACGTGATTAGTAGAGTAGAAATATATCATAATTTTGAATTTTTTTGTGTTTTTCAGAAAAGCCCCTAAACTTAATAATTACCGTTTGCAGCTAGGAACACAGAGAGAGAGTGGGGCACCATTTTGTAAAGTCTTGTTTTGTGTTCCAACATCGTAATACATAGTGCCCACAAGCAAACTCCATCTGAAGTCTCTTTGGGAAGGCAACTCTTACATTCCCTTTCAAATGCATGGCCATTGCAACCGTTATATGTGGAAAATATAACTAACAGAGATATGTTAGAATTGTGGGAATAAGTTGAGCAAAATTTACTTGTTCACCACAAGAAAATGTAAGACAAGATGAATTTACAACGTAAATATGTTACGTTACGTAGCGGCGATTCGATAATTATTCAAACGCATTTCTGAGCTCTATAATTGATTATTTTAGTTTAAAGTTAGCATCACAGTAAACTGGACCGTTCAAAATTGTACAATTTTTAACGCGAGTTGCTTTACTTGTTTCTGAGCTACAATTTTCACATAAAGATTTTAAATTCCATACAAGTAATGCCAAAAGATTTTATGGTAAAGTGGATTAAAAGAAACTTGGCCTAGCCCTATGTAAATATGGATCATTGTGTGTTATTTAGTCCTACACTAATTATATATAAGTATGTATAAAGGATATTAATTAATGTGCAAAAAAATTGAAATACATTTAATGAAAACAAATTTTGTTCAATTTCAAGAATGAATAGTGTGAATGAATTATCATTACGTAAAGGAAATATGTAAAGGAGTACTTAATTTAAGCTCGTGATGCTGAGTACTATCCGAAAGCGTTGTTGTAAAAAAAAAAAANAAATATGTAAAGGAGTACTTAATTTAAGCTCGTGATGCTGAGTACTATCCGAAAGCGTTGTTGTAAAAAAAAAAAACAGTTTATATGAGCCGGTTTTATTTGCGTCATCCTTATGTGTTTGAGGAACCCAGAAAGTAAGTCCAAGAAGAAAAGATCTACGAGTGAATGTGAGTTCGGGCTGCCGACCCCGATAGCGACTAGGGCTGTCCAACCGATCACTGTCTGCGTAACGCGGCCTGACAACACTGATGCTTGAAGGAGGGGAGNGTGAATGTGAGTTCGGGCTGCCGACCCCGATAGCGACTAGGGCTGTCCAACCGATCACTGTCTGCGTAACGCGGCCTGACAACACTGATGCTTGAAGGAGGGGAGGAGATGCGACGGTGCTGGAACACCGTACGTCAAGCATTAATATCAGCGCAGGAAATTGTACGTCCTAAAACGGGGATAGATCGACGAGGGGGAACTGAGGCTTACCTTGTTGGTGACCCGTTCGACGTTAGTCGTCGTGGACGTTGGTACCGACGCGGCTGCGTGGCTTGGCAGGCGAGCGCAGACTGTCGGCGTGGAGGCTTGNTAATATTTGGGCTAAGTTTGTATTGCTATGGGAGCCCATTATTAAATGTAACTTCCTGTAATTTGCATAACAAACATTTAAGTTCTAACATATTTTAAAGTCTGTTTGGCTATTTGTACTTTTATAATGCTTGTAATTTTGATATAAGCAGTTTATGAAAAAAAAATTAAAAACAAATTATCTTAAAGATAAAAGACAAGAAAACTAAAAAAATTTTTTATCATTCTTCACAATCTTGGGGGTTAATTATTTGGTATTTCAATTGATATCAGGGGATGGTTGAATTTTCGCAATTTATTGCGACTACGTTATTTGTTTTGTACGCTGCTATCTAAACTCTGTTACTTGGAGGTATTGGTAAGACTCATTTTGCTTCAATGAGTGGAATGGGAGGAAGGGGAGTATAAAGTCACTTTCATGGAGCAATTGGGTTTCCTGCGGGTGCTCCCACTCTGTGATACCTCTAATACATATAACTACTTTTCAGCATCGTTGCCAAATATTCTGGGAACATACAAGCCGTTGTACCAGTCAAAATACTCGTAGTTAGAAACACCTTTGTTTTTCTGAAGTTGGTTTCGAAAGTTTATGTTACTACAAACTGTGCTAAGGGTTGAAACCATGTAGACGGCATCGCCTGTGTCCTCCTTGACTGTGGTGACGGACGATGGACATGGCAAGTGACGTTCCTCTCTTCCCTGCCGGACAGTTGGTCACCTGGGTAAGAGAGGTGGAGATTCCCTCGTCTCTTTTCCCACCCCCACACGCCACTCACCACCTCCACCCCCGTCACCACGTGTCCGCGAGCTGCCGTTAGTCACGCGAGGGGTTTGGGGGGGAGGGACATAGGTGTCGGGAAGGAAGCAGACCCGCCCCACCCCAAACCCAATCGGACTACCTCGCACAACCCCTGCATACCCAATTGCTAGCCGCACGTGGTACGGGATCGGTCCTTCCCGTACGTGTCCCGTCCACCGTCCCCCACCCCATCTTCGGCCCTTGTAGGCTGTAGGAAGGTGTGGGGTTGGACTTGTATAGGGGTGCACTGTCCCGGATAGTTTAGTCGCCAGTACTTTTCTCACGGCAAGTGCCTATTTAGTTGCAGTTCCGTGGCTCGCGGACTGCCATACCCTGAATTGTACTAGAATTTGTTTAAAATATACATAATTCACGGTTATTTATAACTTTTCTGAAGCTCTGCTTCTTCAAGGATATTCCCCCGCCTTATGCAAAAAAAAACTTCGAAAATTACACCAGACGGCCAATGCACCGCATTAGTGCGCGCTCAATCTAATATTATTTTGCATAAAAACTATTTCCTACCAGGTATTACCAACACGCCCGCTTTCTCTCTGTCTTTATTAATATTAGTTGTGAATGACATATTATAATTGATAGATAAAATATAAGTAAAAGTTCAATTTAACCAATAATAAGGTACTTTTATGTTCACGCAAGCACACAACGGTTGTGATACATGACATATTTAGTAAACAACCAAACACGTCATACATGGGGTATTATTTCAAATGTTTGATTCGAAAAGTGTGAAGAAACACCGAATAGACTATACCACGTGTTTCATAATGTTGAGGCCCTGAGAAGCCTGCACTTACGTCACTTGGAGGAAAATTGTCAACATAAAACCGATAGCCACGAGCAAAGAGCATCGTCAACAACTAAAATTGCTAGCAAATTTTCAAAACTTCAAAAACCTCCAACAGTTTATCTCTTTTCTCAAAATCCTGGATAACCAACATGGTAGAAACAGATTTATTGGCAACATTGAGAGCAAGATGAAAAAATGGTGCTAAAGTTATATTTTAAAACACCTGCCAAGGAAACAATTACCGCCCTAAGTAAAGGAAAATATCAGAGGGTTATTTTCACTCAGTTTTACTATTAAATGTTTTATAATTACATTTTCATTCAGAAAAAAATATATTTATATAAAAAGTATCGGTACATAAAAGTGCTGCAAACCTTTCGTTTTCGTGGTAATGTTTTTCCCACAAAAACGTCATAAAAAAGTTTCTCACATTATAAGACACTTTTATAAAATATCACACTACATGCTTCTTGAATTTTATAAACAACGATATGCTGAATATAATTTCAACAATGTAAGTAAAAATGTATTGAGAATATTTTCTCTCACACAAAATGGCAAACAAAATATTTATAAGTATATATATAAATCATATACAAGCCAGCTCTGAAGTGAGCAATAAAAATTATCACATGTCTTATTTTCGCTGCAACGGAGCACAAATTACTGTCATAAAAAGTATTCCTCAACTCTGAACGTACAAACCTGTCTAGATAATTTTCCGCTCCACAGTTGGGCATTTATCTAAAAACACATAACATACTTGCTCCATATCGAGCATAAAACTTATCTGTCATTACATTTTCGCTTCCGCGTGAAATATGAAGCCAAATTAAGTAAAAAAAATCCTCAAACAGTGCTTAAGGCTCACTATAATCCATCCACGGTTCCTTCCAAATTTTCCGAAGCCCTTTTAAAGTCCTACTTCTAGGATATTACTCCGCCTCATGCAAACTAAGCTTAACCAAGCTAGGAAAATTTCACCCAAGGGACAGCACACTGCATTCGTGCGCACTCATTTTAATAATATTTTGCGTATGGACGATTTCTTACTAGGCACACCTGTTTTCTGACTGTTTTTATTTATATTAATTAAAAATAAAATATTTAATTTATAGATAATAAAAGTAAAAGTTTAATTTAACCATTAATAATGTACTTCTTAGTTGACAAAAGTGTAAAACGGTTGTAATACATGGCATATTTAGGAAATAACCAAACACGTCATAACAGGAGTGATTTTTCAAAGGTTAGTTTCGAAAAATGTGAATAAACCGCGAATAGACTACACAAATAATGTTTATTGACATAAGGAGTCCTTCATGCTTAACTTTCAAGTCATGCTGACTGACAGGAGTCGACTTCACTCGGAACTCGGCCCCAGCCAAGGTTTACAAAGCCAATCTGACAACTCCTTCCACCGAGGTGGAACACTTTTCCTCTTTCTCACTCTCTCTCTCTCGCACACACTCTCATTCTCTCTCACTCTCTCTCACTCCCTCTGGAAACTAAAGTGGCTCAAAATGGGCCTGGCCTTGGGAACCAAGTCCGTTACAGCTAAAAAAATATACAATATGTCTCGAAAAACGATGAATACGTCGTGAACAAACACGACAGTGAAAAACGTCAATAATACGAAAAAGCGAAAAATATGTGGTCCAGAAAATCCACCAAACGTTCAAACAGCACACACGTAACAACGTCATACCCCCGACGTCCAGGCCCAAAAATCCGAACCGTTACCGACAGCTTACAAACCAAGGCAGCCAGCAACCAGTGCAGCTAAAAGGTACTCTTCAACGGTACGGAAACCACGTCACGTTGTCAATTCTTACGTAATTTTACGTAGGCTGCAAC
>NQII01005997.1:116655-139991 GCA_002778355.1 Clitarchus hookeri | reverse complement strand
AGGTAATTTATACGTGTGCCTAAAACAAGATTCAATACGTGAGATGAAAAAATTGAAATTCTGGTGAGAGGAGCGCAAGGGCGTGCAGAAGCTCAGTTTAGTTTCTGTCACATTCTAATTCGACCGTAAATTAAAACTTCTGGTAGGTATAGCTGAAAAAAATATTCCATAACTTCATTCTGCTGTGCAGAAAATTATAAGTTGAAGAAATATATTTTTTAATGCTGTACTTCTAATCTGTTATTCACAAGCATTTATATTACAGGATACGGTTTTATAAATAACGAATACTAGTTCAATTTCTGGCTTGTTGGAAAATCTTTATATGATTCAACCTTTTCACCAAATTATTTTTCAATAAGATTTCTAGCACGAAGGGGAAAAAAGATGGGAATCGTGAAATATGGCAAACTTACAACGAATAAAAAAGCAGTTAAATGAAACACAAAAATAGTCAAATAATTTCCAACTGTCTTAATTATGGGTGTAAATTACACATGAAATGCCAGTATAAATTAAAATTTGCCGGGTACCAAAGTTTTTATGAAAGAATTGCAAACGCACTAAAACTAGGCATTTGATTTTTCAATGGCGACTCCCACACGCAGAACTAACCACTAAACCTCTTTGTATCCACTAATAAAAAGTTTTTAAACATTCCAACACCAAATCGCATTTCCACTTATTGAGATATAAAAATGGTAGTTACTGTGAGAAATTATTAATTATGGGGAGGGAATCCAAATTATAAACATAAACTCGGGACGTGCCCATTGAGATGCACTCCCTATGAACCAGTCCTTCTACGATGAATGATGTTATACACTCTACACTACAAAAAAAATGCGGACAGAAACGGCTAGCAGCATTTGTTCAATATGTTGTTCGTCAAATATTACTTCGTCATATCAGACGTCAAGTACGTTCGAACGCAATATTTAATTTATTCACGAACAAGGATTAAAATTGCCTACACTAGTGAAGTTTCTGCTCGTTCTACTGACGTATCTACGGATTAGACTTGTAACGACGGCTCAGTCGAGGCGGTAATGACTCCGGCGCCTTGGAGTTATCGCGTCGCCTTCAATACTTCGCGTCGCGTAATCCAAACATTCAGCTTCGTGCAGCTCGTGCGCAATTAGCCAACTGCCGGAGGAGTTGCTCGGAAGTTGATAGGCGCAACGATATTCTCCTCACTCGCTTTCTTTCCTTCTCATAAATATAATACTTAGAACTTTCGTGGCGGTGGCTGGAAATAAATCTCCACGAAAATGATACATACTGTTTAAAATCGTACAGCTTTCTCGCGAAGAGCTAAAATCTGAATCGAAAACAAAACAGCGTGAATTTTATTTCCGCTGAGCACAGGAATGTAACCATGATGTTGGATGTGGTGGTTTTAACCTCCCTTCCGCCGCTCGTTTTATCTAACGGTGTCTTTAATTAGTATCACTGTTATTACTAAACATTCAATTATGTTAAACATATGTAAATGCCTTAAAAATAATGCAATTTTTTGTAATGTGAAGTAACTATTTCCAAATGTTGGCAGCCATGTTGTGAAACCAATATCTGGTAAAATATTTAAGGATAATCAAAATTAAAAATTTACGAATTATTTGGAAAAAAAATGTATTTCGTATTACTGCTAAGTTATATATTGCGGTCGTAAAACATGTTTATTTTTATGAACAAAGTGAAATACGTAAAAGTTTTTTTTTTGCAAAGTAGTTGGGGAAGTACTACGCGTGCGTAAGCACAACTGCAATGAAAAATAGTACGCTCTCTACATGTCAAATAAATCACGATTTTACAGCTGTCGCTGTGAACGTGTTCTTCATGCGATCCTAATTCCACCTAATCCATTTTAGATAAGGAATTAATAATAAGAAATATTTTTGGTAAGTATCGGGCTTNTGCGATCCTAATTCCACCTAATCCATTTTAGATAAGGAATTAATAATAAGAAATATTTTTGGTAAGTATCGGGCTTCAGTCAATACCTGCAGTGACGTCGTACAACTGCTGATATACATGTCTAGCTAAACTCCAACTCATCTATAAACAAACCGAGCCAGACAAAAAGAAAAATCATAATGGCTAATGTGCATGTCAGAGGATTAAGCCGCGATCTACAACACCTTTGCAGCACTTCGGCGTTTTTTTTTACCGCAGGTTCCATTTCTTTGTTTTACTCAATTCAGAGATCCAATTTAACTCTTCTGGACTCGTGGAAATCATTAAATCGTTAGTCTCTCGCTTGTTCTTCCGCTCCTCGTCTAACCCCCATCCCACCTCCCCATAGCGACATTGGAAGACTAACATCGAGACTTCGGAACGCACACAGTTGAGAGATCTCCTCGCTGACTACGGCTATAGCGCCCATGAGACGAAGCTGTCCCTCCGTCATCATAAACTTTATTTTCAGCGTCTCCGGTCCAGGAAACTCTTCGAGAGCTTCAAGCCTTCAGAAGGAGGCGGCTGAAATACTTAGCAGGGAATTAATTCCAATGTGAGTTATCGGGCACGGAATTAAAATAGCCGGATCTGAGCGAGATTCGAAGGGGAAAAATGCAGCAGTATAAAATCTGAAGCGTTTCCTTCGTTGCATGGAGAATTCGGCGACAGTTGGCGATTGACCTTCGGCAAATGAAAGAGAGAGAGACGNAAGCGTTTCCTTCGTTGCATGGAGAATTCGGCGACAGTTGGCGATTGACCTTCGGCAAATGAAAGAGAGAGAGACGGAAGGAAAGAGTTCCTTCTTTGACAGCCTTGAACGGTCTTAATGCTAATTGAAATCATATGGTAAACGGAGCTTTTCCGTATTCGGATAGGCTTAACAAATTCTCCGCATTACAAGACGCAGTTATTCACGCGAGACGTACCCTCTGCCACCTCTCTGACTGAACAAAGAGACTGTGTCAAACATCTTATTGTAGATATCATTAAATGTATNAGACTGTGTCAAACATCTTATTGTAGATATCATTAAATGTATCTGGCAGATTATAACAGTCGTAATATGTTCGTAACTGTATGTTTATGGGCACGTATAATCATATAGACTTACAGAGGTGTAATTTTGACATCGGTAGTATTCCATCGAGAAAATATNAAGCGTTTCCTTCGTTGCATGGAGAATTCGGCGACAGTTGGCGATTGACCTTCGGCAAATGAAAGAGAGAGAGACGTAAGGAAAGAGTTCCTTCTTTGACAGCCTTGAACGGTCTTAATGCTAATTGAAATCATATGGCAAACGGAGCTTTTCCGTATTCGGATAGGCTTAACAAATTCTCCGCATTACAAGACGCAGTTATTCACGCGAGACGTACCCTCTGCCACCTCTCTGACTGAACAAAGAGACTGTGTCAAACATCTTATTGTAGATATCATTAAATGTATCTGGCNATACTGTGTCAAATATCTTATTGTAGATATCATGAAATGTATCTGGCAGATTATAACAGTCGTAATATGTTCGTAACTGTATATTTATGGGCACGTATAATCATATAGACTTACAGAGGTGTAATTTTGACATCGGTAGTATTCCATCGAGAAAATATNATTTATGGGCACGTATAATCATATAGACTTACAGAGGTGTAATTTTGACATCGGTAGTATTCCATCGAGAAAATATTAAGATCTAAATCTGGGTTTACAAAACTTTCTGTGAAGTATTATGTCATATAATATATTTATAGGGCAGAATAAATTTACATCAGCCACGCATGCTCTAACTAACGGTTAACGATGTCTGTTCTTGTCATAAACCGTTGCTGGAAGAATTAAAATCACAACATGCAATGGGAGTATCATTAGATAATTCACCGTACACGCAATTATATATTTGCACATCGTTACTAGTGATGTAAACTTTCGTAACAGTTATACTCAATTTTTTTTCTTATAAATATTCAGAAAACGTCAAGTATATTAAATTAGTTAATTTACGTATGTTAATAAACTTATTAGGTAAGACGGTTTTCAGACACTGCAAGTGCTAAAAGAGTAAATAAATTAAGTGTATGTTGAAAATAACCAGCACATAGCACCTGATGAACCTTTCATGATTAGGCTCGTAATGAATCATCGTCACAGAGAAGTGATTTGACGTCTTCTTTACAACACTTTGAAAATTTACCAACAGCTTTAATAATTACAGGTAAATTTTGCAGAATTATCAGCTTCAATAGTAGCTTTCAGCGCAGTAATCCTTGGTGCGTGTAGGTCTCCATAGCCCCGATAATTTTCAGACACCTTGCCAAATTACCGAGCGAGGTGGCCCAATAGCAAAACTTCGGACTCTCTTCTGGAGGGTACAGACTCGATTACCGGTTCGGTCATCCTGATATCGGTTTTCCATGGTTTCTTGAAGTCTGTGTTACAGTTTACGTTTCAATATTATCCATGCGTACCTCACACTGTTCATTAATTGTTCAGTCCAACAAGGNGTCTGTGTTACAGTTTACGTTTCAATATTATCCATGCGTACCTCACACTGTTCATTAATTGTTCAGTCCAACAAGGACATTTGTGTTCATCTCTTAAGGCAATATTACACGATGCTATGTTTCATAGAAACTTGTGCAAGGTCCACCATATCNGTCTGTGTTACAGTTTACGTTTCAATATTATCCATGCTTACCTCACACTGTTCATTAATTGTTCAGTCCAACAAGGTCATTTGTGTTCATCTCTTAAGGCAATATTACACGATGCTATGTTTCATAGAAACTTGTGCAAGGTCCACCATATCNTCATTTGTGTTCATCTCTTAAGGCAATATTACACGATGCTATGTTTCATAGAAACTTGTGCAAGGTCCACCATATCGGATGTTTTACCGCCTAGTATGATATTTCAGTTATGGAATCCCCCGCCTTGTACGGCCAGATTTCATACCAGGTTTGGTAATAGGACACGTCCTATTTTTCGTGGCAGGTTCCACACCGGCTTTCTTGCCTGGCTAATCACATCGCAGTTTCAGAACGTAGGGCGCTCCCCTGGCTACTACTTGAAACGAGTTGATGACGAAACTGAGAACGACGCCTGCAGCTCGATTATACATCCGTGAGGTTGAGACTCTTTGAAATATATTTTAAATTCGAGAGACTAATAATATTGGCGATGACAACGTTTAATACTGTTTACAACCGTCCTAAATACTTAAAATTTTACCCACATTACGAAAAAATTAATTCAACTATTACTTACATTACGAAAAAATTTATTTGGGTGTTCGGCATTTAATGACCAACATCTACGTGTGAACAGGTCGTACAGAGNCTATTACTTACATTACGAAAAAATTTATTTGGGTGTTCGGCATTTAATGACCAACATCTACGTGTGAACAGGTCGTACAGAGGTAAAGTCGAAGCGCTTGTTCCAACGCTTGATTTTTGGGCGTAAGTTCTAAACTACCCCATGCACTATTTTTTTTCCCCCGCATTAAATATAACATGCGGATAATAACTTGGTACGTAAAGATAAAACTAATTTTGCAAACGGTTAATAATTTTGGTCAAAATTATAAATCACACTCTCGTACTCTTGTGACTTTTGGGTCCGCGGTGGCTGGGCGGTTAGCCTACTCGTCGCCCACCAAGGCGAACCGGGTTCAATCCCCGGCTGGGCCACTTCCGGATCTTCGCATGTGGGAATCATGCCGGACGATGCCGCTGGTTGGCGGGTTTTCTCGTGGTTCTCCCGTTTCCCCCGCCGTTGCATTCCTATACTGCTCCATTCTCACCTAATTTCACCCTCATCGGCTCTCGATACCTCTTTGTTAAGAGCCGCCCAAATCTCTCAATTCAACTCGTGGTGACTTCGCATCATTTTCAAGAAAATGAATGAAACTACACTAGTAAGCAATAAATTGATGTAAAGGCCAACGGTAATATAACAGTATCAAGATGTGCGAGCTAGTATTTTTATAGGCCTGCGCAAGGTACTGACTGGTGGCAGTTCTACGAATGGGGTTCATTTTACTACGAACCACACGCTGCGCACACAATGATGGTGTCAAATGCTAGTACGGAAACCGCTGTCGTGTAATGTGAATCATACGTGGCAGCTCATATAGCGGTTGGTATACTGGCTAGCACACCAGGCCTTGTCGAAGCTTATAAATGACCAGGTACGGCAGCAGGTATCGTGTAATATCGGCTTTATTTTAATAGGCCAAGCGACTTCTGATCACCGCAGGTATACTACGTGTTGCCTAATTTCCCGGCCAAGGTATTTATTTGGTGGTTGTGTANAGCGACTTCTGATCACCGCAGGTATACTACGTGTTGCCTAATTTCCCGGCCAAGGTATTTATTTGGTGGTTGTGTATGCAATTATTCCTCGGAAATGGTTGGAATTAGGGTGATGATGTACCAAACGTTTTTCGTTTATTTCAACNTTGTGTATGCAATTATTCCTCGGAAATGGTTGGAATTAGGGTGATGATGTACCAAACGTTTTTCGTTTATTTCAACGTGTTACTTCATAAGCCACCACTCGAAAAGTGATCCGTTCTTGGCGACACACAATGTTTTACAAAATCCGGCTTGCAACCGCTATTTTTTTTCACGGCGTATTTTGCTGATNCGTTCTTGGCGACACACAATGTTTTACAAAATCCGGCTTGCAACCGCTATTTTTTTTCACGGCGTATTTTGCTGATAGTGACAGACGTTGCCTGATAGTAGATCTTTGTCCATTAACTCGTTGTCCATAGGCTACTGGTTTGATCGCAAATACCTTTCGTAGAATGTGCAATTGCGTGGTCTTTCGGCCAACTTCAATGGGGTGTACCATTCTTAAACCGCACTTTAGAGGGTATGTTGTATGTTTTCGCCTTATTCTGTCGTGAAGAACATGTAGGCGGAGTTCGTCTCCGTACTTAAGAAACATTCTGTATACATGAAACTCCTTATACTATATGTTATATTTTTAATNATGTAGGCGGAGTTCGTCTCCGTACTTAAGAAACATTCTGTATACATGAAACTCCTTATACTATATGTTATATTTTTTAGACTTATAAATTTTATCATTTATTTTTAGTAAAACTTTTTGAATACAAACAAAACGAAAATGTGTTATCTTCACGCCACGTTAAAATAGTCTGACTGAGTTAAAAATAACTGAAAGAGCTAGGAATCAATACAAAATATAACTCTTCTATATTTANATCTTCACGCCACGTTAAAATAGTCTGACTGAGTTAAAAATAACTGAAAGAGCTAGGAATCAATACAAAATATAACTTCTATATTTCAATTGCTCGAGGGTAGCTGTTGAAAAAGATACTTGATATGTATTTGATTATAATTTAAACACGTGTTTAATGATAAACATTCAAAATTACCTTAATAAATTTAATATGTATATAATGAATGGCAAATTATTTGACGTATCTCAAAGTTCAAAATTATTAAAAATGACAAGAAAATGCGTATTATTTTTATATTGAATAACTCTAGATTTTTTTGTTTTCCATTTTATGCTCATTTATTAATTCGATATATTTTTCAACCTATCTCGTTTTATCGCCATTATATTTTCGCACTATTTTCTATGTACTCTAAACTCCATAAATTCTAATAAAACCTAGTTACCGATATTTACTGTCTTTAACTATTTGAGTTCTTAAATTAAATTTGTTAAGTTATTTCATTAATAACTTTAGTATTGTTTACAGTCATGGTAATTTGAAAAGTCAAAAGTAAGTTTGTGATATTTAGATATCAGTTCATCTTTTTCATGTTTGAATTTTCTTTTTGAAGCATTTTGTCTTCTCTTTTAAACCATATTACTCATATTCTTAATGATTCAAACATCTTAGCGGATGTAGATATCTGCCAGTTATACCCATTGAATGAAAATCGTCTTTTTTCTCTGACTAGTTTACAGGAAGTATAATTCAAAGCAAGTCGTCGTCCTTGTGAAATGGAGGCGTTAGTGTGCCACTGATATAAATATTCGGTAGACTAGTTATATTATTTTGTTTAAGCTGACAATATTTTATGTAACATTCAACAGAATTACTACAACTTATGTGTAACAGTGTACTTTCAAGGAGTCTTTTTCGTATAATATTACATAATTACGACCAGCGATAATATTACAATAATGTTAAAATCTGTACATTGACTAGTTGTTGATAAAGTCATTGTTATAATTTATATGTTTCAATATTATCATTAATTTTCGCAAAATGTCAAAACTGTAAGTTAGTGTTAAAAAATTTGAAATGGTTGCATACATGGCATACAACTTATACACTATTTGACGATTTCTTGTTTGCTTGTATCGTTTAATTTTTCTTACGCCAAAAAGTTGTGTGTAAAAGCTGCGAGGCAATTTGTTTTTAATATTTCTTATATGGAATGCATTTGTTACTAGTACGAAAAAATATACATGTCATTCTCCCATTAGAAAATAGCAACTATAAGCTTAATAAACCCTCTTCTCTATAATGTAATCGGGCATTTACACGTACCCTTCCCACCCTGTGGGTTGGTAAATTTAGCTGTAGCGATCATTTCTGTCAGCGGGAATCAAGCTTTTGTTTACCTACGAGTTTTGCGTTACTGACAATACAGAATCTCTTTAACACTCTTTCATCACGCCAACATTTCATGCGAACTACAGTACGCTGAGTATATGTGGAGATGCAGCAATAATCATTATTGTTCGTTTGTCACTCGCAAAAAAAAAAACTACGTGTGTTTGCAAACCATCATTCGACTGCTGGGGTTGTGATGAGGGATGGGAGCGGGGGAACAGAACCAATTATTCGTGTAAATATTCTTCAAACTGTTGGCAAACATTCGCGCACGTGCGTGACAACACTCCGTCGTGGCACGGAAACATCGTGCAGCGCTGCGTAATTTTAAAACGTTAATTGCAAACGTAACTGTTTTCATCCCATCCATTCCCACTGGCTGCACCAGCGAGCAACGACGCTGTAAAAACAATGAACGCCTTAACTAACTCCTGTGTGAAAAATGTTGACAGAAATATACGGGTTGTTAGTGTTTTTTTTTTATATTTCCGTGCTTAATGCCATAAAACAATTTATTTTTCAACAGGACATGCTTTATTTTTATAACTGGGCGTGCGAAAACTTAACTATAAGAAAATAACTCACATTTAAAAAAAAATCTTTAAATACTTATAATTTTACGTTTTCCTTATGGTTGGTGTTACTGCGTCCTGATTACTAACGGAACCCTTCACACAATTCGAAACTAAGCNAAACTAAGAGTAAAGGCAAGCACTATTGGTCAGCGAGATTTTATCATGTCTGATCACTGATAGAAATGCAGTTGTGAAAACTGTCCTTCGTTGCAGATGACGTGGTTGTCGTAAGGATATATGTTCGCTGCCTTATTCACTGTAACGTAAAATAGACTCGCCATCGTTCAATTAGAAACAGCAAAAATCATGCAAACACTGAATTCTTGATTTCCAAAGTAACAGTTCCTCGATAAATTAATTTCTGACATTTTTATTTTCTTTATTTCGCCGACAAAACACAGCCCCATAATTTCTGGTTTTTTTCCCTGGTTATATTTTTCTGTGCCGGAAGTGTACGCATACAAAATATATATAAATAATAAGAATTTTATTTCTTTTTTCAGATTATAACCATATACAGTACCATTTCCTCACATTTTGATGTGTTAATGTAGTGCGCATTGAAAATGCCTTGAAATCGCCAACATCTAATTAAAATTTAATTTCAAACTCAACACAGACAAAAACTGTAGACAAATGCACCTAATGCAATAAAACTGTCTATCTGTTTAATTACTTTGGCAAAATATTTTCTCTAAAATTAATTTTAAATAAAATATATTCGTTTGAGTTAAGTTGAAGTTGAGATATTTGGACGGCTCTTAACAACGAGGCCTTGAGAGCCGATGAGGGTGAAATGAGATGAGAAAGGGGCAGCACTAGAATGCAAGGGCGGGGCAAACGGGAGATCCTCGAGGAAACCCTCCGACCAGCGACATTGTCCGGCACAATTCCCACTTGCGAAAATCCGGGAGTGATCCGGCCGGAGGTTGATCTTGGTTCGCCTTGTTAGGAGGCGAGCAGTCTAACCGCACTAGGTTCGTTAAATCAAAGAGATTTGCTATGTGACACATTTCCACCTTATTAAAAAATATCTAACCAAGTTTGTTCGATGGAAAACTTTGATGAACCATTTCGTCTTTAAATTTTACGCTCAAGTATATTTGAAGGCGAAAATTGACAGTATTACAAAGGATTTACTTCTTGCGTAATTAATTATCTGTTCACATTATGAGGCCATCAGACATTAGGAAGTAGGCCTATTAACAGAGCTTCTAGCTTGCGTCAGGTTAGGAAAACAGCTCCAGAAACCGGGATTATATTTGTAATGGGTTCATCTTTCATAAGTATTTGTATGTTGCGATGGTCCTACTTGAGAACCCACGCAACATGATCGGGTGCGCCTGCATGTTGAATGCTCACGCAGATGCTCTCATCGCACCGTACAAAACACCTCCGACCCACTGGGGGCCGCGGTGGTGTAGTGGTTAGACTATTCGCCTCCCACTAAGGCGAACCGGGTTCGATTCCCGGCGAGTCGCCCCCGGATTTCGGCGGGTCTTCCCAAGGATCTCCCGTTTCCCCCACCCTTGCATCCNCATTCCGGCGCTGCTCCATACCCTCCTCACTTCACCCTCATCGGCTCTCAAGACCTCAATGTTAAGTACCGTCCAAATCTCTTTACCCTCGCCTCCGACCATCAAGTCTTGAATGTGAAAGTCTCCTCTCACCAAGAGCGGCGTGACAAAAACCCTCCATTTGAAACGTATTGGCTCGCACATCGCGGGATTGTTTCGTTGGTCCGTTAATACCAAATACATATTTATTGTAGTGAAATAATTATTCAGCTGTTTTTTTACTTTAATAATGCCGCACGTGTTGTATACATGTATATAATTACATGCCGCAGTCAATAACTGTTCTGAGATTCTATTTGAAAACACAATCCCTAGAAAAANTATACATGTATATAATTACATGCCGCAGTCAATAACTGTTCTGAGATTCTATTTGAAAACACAATCCCTAGAAAAAAGAGATGAGAGGAGGGATGGAGGGGGAGAAAACCCTCCCTGGCTTCATGAACGACGTGTGCCGGAACTGTCNGAAAAAGAGATGAGAGGAGGGATGGAGGGGGAGAAAACCCTCCCTGGCTTCATGAACGACGTGTGCCGGAACTGTCTAACTGCTCCCTTCTTAGTGCTTACCTACGGTTCGATATTTAACCAAAACCTTATAATTAATATATTCAGTATAATGTTAAAAACAACGTCAGATAGTGAGAACAGATGATATGACGGTTAAAATGACACCAAGCATTAAATCGGCATAATTTATTTACTTATATTAAATACATGCGATAGATTAAGATAATTACTATGTTCAATGGCACTGATAGCGTAGAGAAAATATAGTGATTAGGAAGCATATCAAGTATTCAGTAAGAAACTCCAGGGAACCAAAGTTTTTTTTCTGTGCAATTAACTGTCAGAATCATATGGCTGAAAACGTGGTTAATGACAAACACACAAATTCGTGTTTAGAAATTTTGGTATATTCTTTTCGCTGTATCTTTACACTTTTCGAATCAAACATGTGGAAAATCACCCCACGTATTACGTCTTTGGTTGTTTCCTANTTCGCTGTATCTTTACACTTTTCGAATCAAACATGTGGAAAATCACCCCACGTATTACGTCTTTGGTTGTTTCCTAGATATGTATTGTAGCGCAAGCATTTTATACTTCCATTAACACAAACGTATTTTATTTTTTGTTAAATGTAATTTTTTCCTTATAATTGACCTAATAATTATAACATTGCATTTTTTAATTAATATGAATAAAAGATACAGAAAATAGGTGTTGGTAATGCCTAGTAAGAAGTATATCACATGCAAAATATTTTTTGAATGAGTGCGCGCGAATTCGGTGCGTCGTCCCTTTGGTGTAATTTTCTATGGTTGGTTGAGATTTGTTTGCATGAGGTGGAGGGATAGCATGGAAGCAGACCTTTAGCGGGAGCTTCGGGAAAGTTGGAAGTAAAGGTGAACGTACTACACGTCTTCTCTAACATNATGGAAGCAGACCTTTAGCGGGAGCTTCGGGAAAGTTGGAAGTAAAGGTGAACGTACTACACGTCTTCTCTAACATATTAAGGGTGCATCCGAAGTTCGAAGTATACACTTCCCGGGTTTCGGGCTTTGAAAGTGAACCCCGTCACGTGTCCGACGTCTCTGATGAGTCACTTGGGAATGCGGATCCTAAGTCGCAGTGGCGGATGAATGCAGAAGTGGAGGGAAACAGGAGCACGCCAAGGAAACCCACGAGCCTACAGCAAAGTTCTCCACGTTCCCGCTAGTGGCCCCGGCGGGAATCGATCCCGTCTCTTCGTGACGGGAGGCCGGCTCGCTAGCCAAGCGGCACCGCATCAAGGATATAAACAAGTTATGTAAAAGGAATTTTAGAGAGAGAGAGAGAGAGAGAGAGAGAGAGAGAGAGAGTCTACTGGAAAACCAAATGTAAACACACTGTTTCAATAGCCTGGGTTTGACGGTTGTGCTGGCAATTAGTGAGCCAACGTTGGGTGACATGGACAGAAGNTTCGCTGTATCTTTACACTTTTCGAATCAAACATGTGGAAAATCACCCCACGTATTACGTCTTTGGTTGTTTCCTAAATATGCATTGTAGCGCAAGCATTTTATACTCCCATTAACACAAACGTATTTTATTTTTTGTTAAATGTAATTTTTTACTTATAATTGACCTAATAATTATAACATTGCATTTTTTAATTAATATGAATAAAAGAGACAGAAAACAGGTGTTGGTAATGCCTAGTAAGAAGTATATCACATGCAAAATATGTTTTGAATGAGTGCGCGCGAATTCGGTGCGTCGTCCCTTTGGTGTAATTTTCTATGGTTGGTTGAGATTTGTTTGCATGAGGTGGAGGGATAGCCTGGAAGCAGACCTTTAGCGGGAGCTTCGGGAAAGTTGGAAGTAAAGGTGAACGTACTACACGTCTTCTCTAACATATTAAGGGTGCATCCGAAGTTCGAAGTATACACTTCCCGGGTTTCGGGCTTTGAAAGTGAACCCCGTCACGTGTCCGACGTCTCTGATGAGTCACTTGGGAATGCGGATCCTAAGTCGCAGTGGCGGATGAATGCAGAAGTGGAGGGAAACAGGAGCACGCCAAGGAAACCCACAAGCCTACAGCAAAGTTCTCCACGTTCCCGCTAGTGGCCCCGGCGGGAATCGATCCTGTCTCTTCGTGACGGGAGGCCGGCTCGCTAGCCAAGCGGCACCGCATCAAGGATATAAACAAGTTATGTAAAAGGAATTTTAGAGAGAGAGAGAGAGAGAGAGAGAGAGAGTCTACTGGAAAACCAAATGTAAACACACTGTTTCAATAGCCTGGGTTTGACGGTTGTGCTGGCAATTAGTGAGCCAACGTTGGGTGACATGGACAGAAGTCGTACCTCAGTGCGTAAAATAAATTTGAGGTAGAGCATGCATGAGAACTGCGCTGCAGCCAATCTCAATGTTCCAACACTGNCTCAGTGCGTAAAATAAATTTGAGGTAGAGCATGCATGAGAACTGCGCTGCAGCCAATCTCAATGTTCCAACACTGCCTTTTTTTCTGCCAGCACTATAAAAAACCACGTGAATAGGTTTTGAGGTTGTAACGCTTTTTTATGCAAGTGCTTTTAGATGTATATTTCCACCTATTACCTAGTAATAATGCAACTAGAATATCGTAGCCCTCACTAAAATACTGTATAACACCACGGTTGTTAGCGAAACGTTAATAAATAATTGCAATTAAAGACCAATTATGACTGTTGAAATATGAAACGAATCCAATATTTGTTTACTGTGAAAGTGGGGATTTCGCACAATTTGTTGTGCGATGTATTCAAGTTGGTCACCAAAATTTTTTTTCATATTAAATGGTGGGCCTGCAAAGAACTCGGGTGTAAATAAACACTTTCATCACTGTTGACTATGTGACCGTGTGAATTTGACAGCTCGACAGGTGATGGGCGAGGAGTCCATGTTGGGGACGTGCGCAAAATACAGAAATCTGTCTACCTCATCTCTAGCCTAAACTTACTCTATCTCAGGCATGTCAAACTTGCGGCCCCTGGCTGATCTGTGTGTGGTCCCTGCTTAGGGAAGCAAGTGGAATGTGGCCCGCTTTCAGAGTCTTCGTAAGATGAAAGTGAAAATGGCACGGCTATTTTGAGGTTATACGTGTACAATAGGAAATAAACCAGTCAGACCAATGAATTTTAAAAATTATATTTATGAACNCTATTTTGAGGTTATACGTGTACAATAGGAAATAAACCAGTCAGACCAATGAATTTTAAAAATTATATTTATGAACAAATTTTCTCCTTCCTAAAGTATATGGAGAGTTGCTTCAAGCTAAGAAACTTTACCAAATTGTGGACATTTGGTATCCAAGAAGAGATGCCATAATTTCACGTTTTTCTGGCGATATGATTACATAGTGCCTGTTTTTGTATTTGTTTTCATTGCATGTATTAATTTTGTACCAAATTCAGAGATGATTGTTTAAAAAACTATAATATTTTAACAAGAATTTTTTTTTTATTTGGACGACCCGTTACACTCTCTTGGTTACATTTCATAGACCTCACACCAGTTTGAGTTTGACACCCCTGGATATCGTGTTGGAGTGCTACGGTTGGTATATATTGTTTACGGTAAAGTGAGCAGTTTTGAAATCAACCTTTGAAAAATGTCACTGTCCACACTGACAGATATACACCCAGTAAAGTTGGTAACGACGAAGAGAAATTAGTTTCTTATTTAAATGTTGAACTAAAAGTGTTTGGTAAGTATTTGGGAATACTTGAAATTATTTCTTTTGCTTTTGGTTTTTTTTATGCATGTAAGTGTAAGAATAATCAAATTTGTGAAATAATTTCTTTACTAATATTATGACAGTTTTACTTGACCGAGGCATGATTCAAGTGATCAGGCTGACGACAATGTTAATTTTACATATGGCCGGAATATGTGCATACAAGTGGGCGTTCAGCAGGGGTTTCGAAAGCGCTCCTTTCACCGCGAACATCCTTCTATATGCTGTTCACGTTAAAGTGAGCATTTTTGAGGCCCTAGTTACTTTTTTAGTGTCAGCAATTTTTTTTATCCTTCCACCACTTTTCAAAATAAATATTGCCAAGTAAGTAATAAACACAGTGTACATATTTCACCGGACTCGATAGCTTAGTCGAAGGCTGCAATAAAATGTATTTATTGACTATTATTCCAAATGAGAGGGCTTCAAAAAGTGCTAAGTTTACCGTGAATAATCTATAATAGTCTATTCGCGTTTTCTCCACATTTTTTTTAAACGAACCTTTGAAAAATCATCGTATGTATAACGTTTAGTTATTTCCTAAATATGCCGTGTTTTACAAGCGTTGCATACCTCTGTTAACATTAAAGTATTTTATTTTTAGTTAAATGAAAGTTTTACGTAGTTTATTTAATTTTTATAAATTTCTTTTTTAATAAATATGAATAAAAACTGAGAAAATATGTGCGTTGGTAGCGCCTAGTAAGAAATAGTTCCCATGCCAAATATTATTAGAATTGAGTGCGCACGAATTCGGTGCGTTGTCCTTTAGTGTAATTTTGTGGACTAAGCTTTGTTGATGCGATGCGGAGGAATATCGTGGAAGTAGAAGTTTAGCAGGGCTTGGGGAAAGTGCGAAGTGACCGTGACTGGATTACAAGAGCGTTGCGTGTGTTTCAGAGGTTCCCCTCGGGCCGCTACTACTCCTGCTCGGCCAGGCACCACCTGCACCGCGGACCNTTGCGTTGATCTTCCGTAAGTCGATCAAAATCCTTGGCAGGCCTTGGAATATGTTAAGATATCAACTGTAATGACAGCATCTATCTCCTTAAATAAACCGATGCACATGGGAATCTTAAAAGTGTTGAGCAAGGGGAAAAAAACTCTATTAGAACCAAGCATTGTTCAACATGTAGACATTACAGTGTTACAGTTCGTAACATTTACAACAAAAAAAAAATATTAAAAAAAAAAATATATATATATTCGTTATTTTTGTAAAGTATGTTTCACTGGCTCTCGACCCCTGATGTTCGCTCATAAACATTATACTGTTTGTCATTTAGTAACGAAACCTGCTGCGAATGTACCTTGGTGTTTGGGAAGCAGTGTGACGTCATTGCAGGTGGTACCACAGTCTCTCTAGTCCTTTNGGTCAGTTCGCCGCTGTAGGGTGCGAGGGCGCGGACTTGGCGTGCGCAAGCTGCCAGATTGCGTTGATCTTCCGTAAGTCGATCAAAATCCTTGGCAGGCCTTGGAATATGTTAAGATATCAACTGTAATGACACCAGCTATCTCCTTAAATAAACCGATGCACATGGGAATCTTAAAAGTGTTGAGCAAGGGGGAAAAAAACTCTATTAGAACCAAACATTGTTCAACATGTAGACATTACAGTGTTACAGTTCGTAACATTTACAACAAAAAAAAAATATTTAAAAAAAATATATATATATATATATTCGTTATTTTTGTAAAGTATGTTTCACTGGCTCTCGACCCCTGATGTTCGCTCATAAACATTATACTGTTTGTCATTTAGTAACGAAACCTGCTACGAATGTACCTTGGTGTTTGGGAAGCAGTGTGACGACATTGCAGGTGGTGCCAGAGTCTCTCTAGTCCTTTCGTGGGCATGTACATACGTCTGAATGATTCGACCGTTAAATGCCACCCGCATGGAAGTGTGCCTTCTGTCTGCATTCGTGTCCCTGCTGTTGAGACACCTGATAGTGGTTCGTGTTGGTTCGACTGCAATAAGGCAGTTTTAAATGCACATCCGAGAATCATTAACTACACGTAGTTATCCGACGAAGAGTAGTTCCATCTCAGTGGGGTTGTTAATTCCCTAAATGCCCCTTTTAAGGACTCGGAGAATCTTCTCACTGTGCATGATACACATTTTCATGATTTAAAAAATATTGGAATGTGGTGCGCTTTATCAAGGTGCTGCATTATTGGTTGCATCTTTTCCAGCGCAAGAGTGGATACCGACGCCTGAAAGGGAATCTCCCGAGAGTTTGTGGATGAGTGGGATAACGTGGAGCTTCTTACTCGCTATTTTCAGCAAGATGACACCACTTGTCAAACTTGCAATGCCAGAATGAAGGAAACTATGGTCTTTTTGAAGATCGTGTCATTTCCAAAGGACTTTGGCTGCCTGAACTGCCCCCACCAGATTTCTTCCTACTGGGCTTGCCGATAAGTAAGGTCTATCGCAACAAGCCACGNTGCCGATAAGTAAGGTCTATCGCAACAAGCCACGGACTATCGTAGACTTGCAAGACTACGTTTAGTTATGGACTCGGTTTTACAATACACGTGAACGATAAACTTCTACACTGAGTACCGACTCGTACTGTACCCGAACAAACATGAACCACTTCCAGATGCGTCACAACAGCAGAGATAAGAACTCTCGACTGAACGCACGCGTCTGTACGGGTGGCATTTAACGGGCGAATCATTCTGACGCACGTGCATGCCCCGGCAAAGGACTAGAGAGACTGTGGCGCCACCTACAATGACGTCACCGTGCTTTACTTCTCATTCACCAAGCTTTATTCGTAGCACATTTCATTACATTATAACCAATAGTTGGATATTTGTGAGCAAAAATCAGGGACCGAAAGCGAGTTAAATATTCCTTACATTCACATATCAAAACAAGTTGTAGCTAAAAATAATATGCATAAATTGTTTAAAAGTAGATTTAAAAAATACCGTGAGCTGCATTTACCCTTCCAGAAATCATTTTATTGTAGCAGATTTTGTACTGTATTTCAGCGTCTGGAATTCAAAGAAAAGCTAGTTTAGCTAAAACAGTATGTATTGTTTTCTTTATTTTAATATTATGTANTCAGCGTCTGGAATTCAAAGAAAAGCTAGTTTAGCTAAAACAGTATGTATTGTTTTCTTTATTTTAATATTATGTACAAAATATTCAATTCTGAATTCATTATAATGTATTGACAATAGTATAAAGTAGCGCGTATATTTTTAATGTGGAAANCAAAATATTCAATTCTGAATTCATTATAATGTATTGACAATAGTATAAAGTAGCGCGTATATTTTTAATGTGGAAAGGATAACTGCCGTGAATTTCCACATGGAAATGTTAATATTTATTTTTACATTAGTGAACACACGGAAATATTTACATATTTTTATTTGCGTTTGTTTTAGATTTTTTTGTAAGGAACTATAGACATACATCTAAGGGCTGGTGAATTAATTTTGGTGCTCCAAGAACAATGAAGTTGTAATTTTGAAACATACGCACGAATTAATTTTTTGTTGTAAGTTACATAAAGTGTAACGTCAACAAATTGAAAAGGTTTCCACGAGAATATAAAACGATACTCTTCGTTCAATACCTCCACCTAACTGGCAAGACAATTCGCTTGTAAGAGGATGGTAAACATTTTGGAAGATACCATCTCCGTTACAGCCTGCCGGGTTCGAGCCCACAGTCTTCGGCGTGCAAGTCACACGTGTCACAGCAAGCGGACTGCGTATCGAAGTCACGCCTGGTTGAGCCCGCGCATGCGCACATCTGCGCCTTGCGCTCCCGCCAGGCAATGCGAGCCGCCCGATCGGGACACGGGCCTTCCACACCGCACGTTCATCTCAGCTTTCTGGCCCTTTGCTGTCTCTACGCGTGACTGCAGTGCACGCCCCAGGTCAAGTCACTTCAAGCTTTCTGCAGAAGTTTACATATAGGCCTTCCAAATTATACCATTATAGCAATGAAGTAAGTAAGTGGTGTTCTCTGTCACCGTTGAAAACTTAGTGGCACTAAAGTAAAGCTGAAGTTATAATTTATCGTACATCACAGCTTTTGATGTTGTATGTACAAGAAAAGCTCTAATGCACTTNGTTGAGCCCGCGCATGCGCACATCTGCGCCTTGCGCTCCCGCCAGGCAATGCGAGCCGCCCGATCGGGACACGGGCCTTTCACACCGCACGTTCATCTCAGCTTTCTGGCCCTTTGCTGTCTCTACGCGTGACTGCAGTGCACGCCCCAGGTCAAGTCACTTCAAGCTTTCTGCAGAAGTTTACATATAGGCCTTCCAAATTATACCATTATAGCAATGAAGTAAGTAAGTGGTGTTCTCTGTCACCGTTGAAAACTTAGTGGCACTAAAGTAAAGCTGAAGTTATAATTTATCGTACATCACAGCTTTTGATGTTGTATGTACAAGAAAAGCTCTAATGCACTTGAATAATTTGATGAGATATTTTTTTTTTCTTTCAGTGAATTCAGTAGTATAAAATTGTTTTTCAAATAGGTTGCTATCATAACAAAACGTTACTAGTAATTATGTAAGTGTATGTAAAGCCTTATTTGTACAAATTATAGCCCAATCTTGCTTGAAATGTGAAATAAAATTCTAACCTACTAGGTATATAAAATATTTGCTGTCTTTTTGGTGAAATTTTGCACAAGTATTATTTACAGTGGTAATGCACACTGAAGGTACTTATGCTTTCATGAAAATAATATCCAAGAGAACGCCTTGGGAATCATATTAGACTTGTGCGTAGAATCCACGAGAGCTGATGGTTAAAGGTGACGAATCAACTGCGTGTTGTAACGCATGCTTAAAAATTTATTTTTCGGAGAGGTTCTATAAAATTACAGTATTTATTTAACTAATTACTTTTCAGTATTGGGGCCTAACATCGCCACCAATCGATGGTGTAGATGTAGGTAAACCCATTAAATAATCAGGGCTGAGAAAGTTTAGATGAATGGTGCGGCATGACGTATTTTTACAAATCAATTTAATAAAAATAAAATCAGTTGTGTCTAACATTAGTGCTTGATAATATCTTACTTGTTTTTAAGGACGCAAAATTTATTTGATTCAAGAAGTTTGCATGGTAACTGCAAGAGCTATAGTTTTAAGGTGTGTTCTAAATTCAACATAATTTATTTCTAAAAAATCGACTACTGTATAGTTAAATATTTCAATATCTAAGATATCGTGTTCAAATTACGTGGTTACTGCTCATTTCAATTTCTTAAGGGGTTTAAGTTGTTCTCCACTGGACTTGCATATTACTGAATAAGGGTGTTTTTTAAGGGTGTCTTCTAGTGCACTTTGCTACGTTAGTGCCTGGGCAACTTGCACCATCACAATAATTGCAATATTCGCTGAAAACATATTTATTATAGCAGCAAGGGTCAACAATTTAGCGATCTAAAAAAGATATTCTTTTTCTTATTCTGTCCCGTTTTATTTGTTTGAGTGAATCGTTGTGTGTCTGGATGTCAAAATTTAAGAAAATCTACGTATTTTTCAGTTATTATCAAGAATATACCTGATGCCACACATTTCACAATAGTATGCAGCATTAAAAGCAAGGTTCAGTAATATTTAGCCAAGAAGGATACAATTGAGTAGATAATTTGGTTCCAAGAACTCGGAAAATCACTTTTCTTTTATATGACTTATAGTGCATGTACTTTCCTGCTAAACAAACGAATCATCTCTATGTTAAGCAAGTAAGATGTTTGAAAGCACAGTGTTGGGGCATTCTGTAGATGCTTCCTGCACTTTAAATAGTAACGTATTCTGTCTCTCTCTCTCACACAACTTTCTCCAGAACTGGCTTCTCCGGCATGTCTAGGTGAAGACGTGGAAGGCACATCTTGTTCTCCACTAGATCACAGCGCACACTTGCTTTGCTTCACGTCATGACGCTTCCCTCGCGAACAGAATTGCCGCTACTGCTTCAGCGAAACCCATTCGCTTTTCCATTCGCACTACTAGAAGAGAGAGGGTGGTCTGGTGGGGTTACAGTAGCCGTTGTTGAAACGTTTTTTCCTAAACGATTGTAAATATATTTCGAACTTGAGTATAGATTTTGTTAGATACTCCCCGGATCTGAACTGATGTTCTCAGTCTGTGAAACTCGACTCACTCTAAACTCGTTTCAAAATCTTCAAACGATTGGAGAGTCACAGTAATAATACACGCCCGCCATAAAAACTTACGGCAATTCACATAACAAATTTTTCGTGACAACGAAATAATTAGTAGTAACCAGATAACAGTTTGGCAGTGATTACAAAATAAGCAACTGAAAAACAGTTTACTAATAACTACACAATAAAACTATTTTATTGCATAAAATTTTACAGAGTTTATTTCAAAATATTATTTTTATCTACGAAAATTTATTATTTTTATTTTTTGTACATTTTTAAATTTGTTGTGAGTCAGCAAACATCGGTGTAGTCAAATAAGTCATTGTTATTCGCCGAAATAATCTGTAGATTTCCACTCTTTCTCGGGAGCAGATTTCCTGATTTGCATTTCAATTTAGTTCGTGTGAAGAAACAATTGCCTCTTCAATTTTAGGGTGAATGAAAAGTGCAATGGCCAATTGACAGTGACACATGGCGAGTGAAACACATTCGCATGGAGTGATGTGGACTGCGTTTCATTTTGCCAGAAGCAGTACGGTACTCTGATAAATTTAATGGCTGTTGTTCGGCACTGCCGAAGCTAATGAAGTCCTGCTAGCAATCAGCGACACCCCCGTACCCATCCCGTTCCCAATACGGTTGTATCTATGAGCTTTCTTTCCAAAGGCTTTGGTTAGTAAGAAGTTATAATATAAGTACAGTAAGTAAAGCAAGTGTGCGTGTAAGGCTTCTTTAAAAGCACTCCTTCAAACTAACCTGATCGACCTTCCGTTACACGCAAGTACATAATAGGGAAACGGTCACTTTGCACCTTTATACGTATCTGTTTTGCCTGCGAGATATCGACTTTTATCATTCCGGAAAGGTCCTTATGACCTTGAAGTTCAATTTCTTGGACGTTAGATGATGCTCTCTGTGCCGGTATTTTATACGCACGAATTATCTCCCGTAAACATTAAAACCTTATCTCGTTGAAGTAAATTTTGCAGTTACATTTATTATGTGTGTCGTTTGCAAAAAGTTACAAATTTATGATGATTTGTTGTTATTCTAGCAGTTCTCAGTGGCTTCTATGGCCAAGGCGTATCACGAAATGTGCGACCCGAAGGCCGCACAGGATATGACGGGTCTTTAATTGTGTGACTCGATACCCGCTTTAATAAGTTGGTCTCGTAATGTTCATTATGTGACAGGGAAAACCCGACTTGAGCGTTGTCTCACTGCAGTTATGCTCGCTGGTAAGCGAAGGATTTACAGCTTGTCTAAGAATTTGTTACTTAAAAGGATTTTGAAAGGCCGTCGCGTTTCTGCCGGGACACTTACCCTGAGAGCTAACCGGTACTTACTGCTGAAAACAACACACAGTTTTTTTTTTTTTTTGGCCTATGTGAAATTCTAACTCGGTGGCAAAGGCACCGATATCGCATCAGGAATAAACTAAAAATACTGACTCATTAAGGTTGGTAAAGTCCCTAACATCATACACTCGGTGCTACAATTTTTCTGTAATTTAAATTTTTGTGTTTAATATACTATTTAAATTGAGAGGCATACTAAACCAAAATATAAAATATGATTACGCCACTCTCCCATCTAAAACACAATGTCCTTAAATAAGTTTATAAACAACATATAGATATATTTTTTTAATTAAAGAAGTGCGAAGAATATGAAATTTAGTTGACATTTGAATATTTTGCCTGTTTCTCAGAGAAGCACGTTTTCTTATCCCTCTTAGCATGGATATTTTCTTAGTTAAGACATTCACTCCAATACGACAATTTTGAGACTAAGGTGACTTACTAAAGTCAATTAAGTGAACGGAAGGTCGGTGGTCATCTTACTCTATTTTTTTCCCGTAAGTCGAACCCACAAATTCTTGATACACTATTCAGGCAAATTTTCTTCTCAACGCACTAAAGACGTGACTTGCTGCTTACACACTTCAACTATCTGTCGCTTCAAGTGTAACATAGTTTCATTGGTGTATACGTATAGCTGTGTATTAACTCAGTTCCAGAGTTTATATGTTGTGTATGTACAAAATATTTTTTATTTCAGGAATGTCACTTCTACAGGCTACAACTCTGAAAAACACTAATCTTGTGTGTGTGCGTCTACGTCTATTATGTGTGTATATATCATATATATATATATATATATATATATATATATATATATATATATATATA
>NQII01005997.1:2696-107868 GCA_002778355.1 Clitarchus hookeri | reverse complement strand
TATTCCGGCGCTGCTCTATACACACCTCTCTTCACCGCAATGGGCTCTCAAGAACTCGATGTTAGGAGCTGCCCAAACTTCTCCACTCCTCCCTAGATTTGTGTCAGCCGTGGATTGAGCCCGAATAGTGCCGGCCGAAGGCCCATAAGCACGCGAGAGAAGCACAAACAACTATAGTCGGTTCATGACTGGAAGAGACTTTCTTGAAACCCTGCTAAAGATCTACTTTCAAGCCCATTTCGTATCCTTCTGCCAAAGGGTAAACAAACATTGCCATGTGGCAGTCACATGGCAATGTTTACATGCAATGTTTACATTCCACTGTGTGTGTGTACATGTGTTCGTACATGCACGTACCCATCATAAAAGTAATGTATATATTATTAATGGATATTCCACAAGCGTAAAGTTTTTAATCTTGAGGATTTCACACAAAAGAATATGTGATGCAAACGAAAAACATTTCATTATATAAACCCAAAATGTGAGTATTAAAAATGAGATGTTTCGTGTGCGTGTCTGTCTCTCTCTCTCTCTCTCTCTCTCTCTCTCTCTGTGTGTGTGTGTGTGTGTGTATATATAGGTTTGATTTTGACTGGGGGATTGGGTGGGGGAGAAAAACTTTCACTTTGATTACATATTATAGACACAATACTTTGCAATGAAATGTGTCAACATTCAAGGAGTCCATCCAACAACATTAACATGGCAACGCCAATCTCTCATAAGCCCCCGGATGGCCGTACTGTAGAGAATTTGTGCGATTCTTGTTTAACCTAATATTTCATTTATCGGTTTTTTTATACTAATATCAGCTCTTTATTATTTGATTTTTCATAACGTATGACTTTAATTTGTGCTAACCTTCTCGTACAGATTCCTTTTGCTTTTGAAATCTGTATAAGAGATTACTCATAGTGCGTTCTAACGTGTTTAATATTTTTCAAATTTATTTCAGGTTTGCTTAAAATTTTATTTACTGTATTTTACGTTGTATGTTGCGGTAGTTTTTGTGTGCAGTCATGAGTTCTAGCAAGGTGAATAAAAGAGAAGTCACCAACGCCAACAGGACATCATTAACCTCACCGAATCGTTGTATTCACTAATTAGGCGAGGGGAAATGAAACCCTGCAACGTCGCGGAAAGAGTGGCAGAAATGTTGAAACTCTCCAAATCTACAGTGCTAAGGTATGTTAAAATATCTGTAGTATTAACCATTGCGTTTGCAAGTTGTGTGTGTTAAGATCAATTACGTTGGCCCACGAAATGTGTTTACAAGAACATAAAGAAAATTTGTTAATAACTTGATAACGTCGTCGAACGTTGTCTACGTGTATTTTTAACGTTTTATTTTGGTAATTATTAAGTTTATAGGGTTTCCTGTAAAAATAAAAATAATTCATTGAAAATCTTATATTTCCACTCTGCTAATGATGCAGAACACGAATATACGAGGGGCATTAACGTCCGACTAATTTCGTAATATGTGCCCACCTAACCTAACAGAACCTAACCCCACGATGAGTGAATCACTATTTTACATTTTTTAACTAACCTAGGATTGTAGGGTTATATAGTAACCAATACCTGCCACCTATTAAACTAACCTAAACTAACACACGGCAGAGCATATCACATTGTCACACATCATTTGTAAACAAACCCTTGTATGTTTTTGGTATCAGTAACTGTAGTTGACCCAGTAACTGAATTATGGTCCTTTTTAAATTATGCAAATTAGGTTGGCTATGTAGCACTGAAAGTGAAAAATATGACACTGATAATTTACAATAACTAAAAGACAATGGCTGTAGAACAGTGGTGTTGGGGAAATGCATTAATACACAATTGTTTTCTTAAAAGATTATGACTGCGATTTCATCGATTACGATGTCCTCTCATGTTTAGTGAAGTGATACAGATATGTTTAATAGTAGGGGAAGTTCCAGTTATATCGACTGTAATCTATTTAGTGACGTATAACAATGGCAATTAATGCCGCAATGTAACTTATAAATACAAAACAAGCTCCTTCTTCAGAATCTTAAAATGCACCATCTCTCCATAACCTATATAAAATTAATTGACTATAACAAACTCACTATAGAGGCAATTTTCCTTACCATTGTCAGTTGTCTTTATAATAAATTTCCACTGTATATATTGGGTTGTTTATGAAGAATCCCTCGCAGGGGTACACAAATTCCAACACAAAGTAGTTTTTATTTTTAATTACACATTGTAATACCACCTTTTGGTTAGGTGATTCATACACTCACATTTGAGTCTATATAACCCTACAATCCTAGGTTAGTGTAAAACCCAACAATCCTAGGTTAGTTTAAAAATGTAAAATAGTGATTCACCCATCGTGGGGATAGGTTCTGTTAGGTTAGGTGGGCACATGTTACGAAATTAGTCGGACGTTAATGCCCGTCGTATATTCGTGTTCTGCATCATTAGTGGAGTGGAAATATACCATTTTCCGTGAAATTATTTTTTTTTTTTTTACAGAAAAGCCCCCTAAACTTAATAATTACCCAAATAAAACGTTAAAAAGACACGTAGACAACGTTCGACGATGTTATCAAGTTATTAACAAATTTTCTTTATGTTCTTGTAAACACATTTCGTAGGCCAACATAATTGACCTTAGCACACACAACTTGCAAACGCAATGGTTAATACTACATATATTTTAACATACCTTAGAACTGTGGATCTGAAGCGTTTCAACATTTCTGCCGCTCTTTCCGCGACGTTGCAGGGTTTCATTTCCCCTCGCCTAATTAGGGAATACAACGATTCGGTGAGGTTAATGATGTCCTGTTGGCGTTGGTGACTTATCTTTTATTCACCTTGCTAGAACTCATGACTGCACACAAAAACTACCGCAACATATAACGTAAAATACAATAAATAAAATTTTAAGCAAACCTGAAATAAATTTAAAAAATATTAAACACGCGAGAACGCACTACGAGTAATCTCTTATACAGGTATCAGAAATGGAAGAAATCAGCACAACGAGAAATAATAAAGAGAGGATATTAGTAAAAAAAAAAAAAACAGTAAATGAATTATTATTGGTTAAACAAGATAATCGCACCAATTTTCTGGCACGTGTGTCGACCACATCTCGCCAACAACACACGGAACGAAGGTTTGTAAACAAATGGCCGCTCTACTTTCACCTTGAGCGTGATCTTGTGAGTATGCAAGAAACATTGAAATCAAAGTACGTTAGCATCACGTCATTAATAATTGGCATAATAAGATACAAGTCTTTTCGAAACCCATTTGTAAGCGATAAATTAACAATTACGTTAAAACTTTAGAACTATTTCCTCTCTTTGTGCTGGCAACCTAACGGCATAACTGTATCCGCGCTCGCCGCTGTTTGTAATGTTATATGCATGTAGCTAACGGCTAGGGTGTTTTTTCAAAGGTTGATTTTCAAAAGTTTCTTCCAGTCGTGAACCGACTATAGTTATGTTTTTCGAGGCCAGGCTGTTGGCTCCATGAGCCAGCAGGTGACAAGGTATAAAGCTAATTGTTCAGAGTTTTACCAAGCAAACATTTTTAAAACGTTACGTCCGGCCATAAGGAATAATTGCAACGGCGATGTAAAATAGCATAAACAAGCTTTGCATTTGTTAATTTTTCTTCAAAATTTTCAGCGGTGTATTACGAATAGTGATTAGGCCTTAGCTGAGTGGCCTGCCTGATCACGCCTTCACGTATTTATCCAGGACACGGGCCNATTACGAATAGTGATTAGGCCTTAGCTGAGTGGCCTGCCTGATCACGCCTTCACGTATTTATCCAGGACACGGGCCGTGATTACTGAAATTTAGATATTCAATCGCAAACTACAGAAAACCCCTCCGCCGGCCAGTAAACGGGGACAACGCAGTCGACATAGGGCAGTGTAGTCCGTGGGCGGGGTATTTTGTCGTCGGGCCATTGGAACGAGAGGACCACTGAGATGGGGTTGTCTGGGCGTTGACTTCCGCCATCTTAATCAGCCTCCGGAATCATGAACAAGGTGGGGACTCTGCCATTAGACTTTACTCAGAACGTGGCTGATTAAATCTTCACACTTTAATATAAATTATTATTTCAGTATACTTTTATAGCTCTCCCGCGCATACTTCATAATGTTTATATTGAAATAATATTGTACAACCTTTATGTTAAATAAACCCGTTTTATATAGTGTTCATTACATAACTCTTATAAATAACTTGCATCGCCCCTATAATTTCAACAATAGCCCATGTAATCAATAGCAGACCCCCTAAGTTATGAATCTTCATGTGAGGAGTTAGAATATATTTATCATAGCATTGACGGAGGCATGGTTCCTTCCTAACTTCTCGCTGCCTGGCATCAGTCACTCTGCCATCCACCTCCACATTTAAATAAATTCCCCATCCGCCCGCACTAGTTTTTGTAGTAATAACAACAAAGTTTACTAAACAAAATTTCAGCCACATCCACTTCATCATTAAAATTTTGATCTTCCAAGAAGCAAGTCACTCTTAGTAATGTCATAAGATCTACTCTTTGGAATTAATTACTTTTAAATAGAAATTAAAGTTGACAACCCATAATTTTAATTTAGGAAGTAAACTTAATTATCAAATATTTTTTAAACTTAAATAATTTCAGAATATCTCGCAATTTTTAGGCTACATAATTATAATTTTAAACTGCTTATCTNATTTTTTAAACTTAAATAATTTCAGAATATCTCGCAATTTTTAGGCTACATAATTATAATTTTAAACTGCTTATCTGAGCCATATAATTCTATTAATTACAGTTAAGAAGTAAAATTGTTTGTGTGCGCTGAATATAGTTACTGGAAACTGTTACTATGAAAGCGATGCATTATGCCGGAACCATTTCAATAAAATTCACATTCATATCATGATAATTTAATACATTTCTAAATAATACATTATATTGTTATAAGTTACTGCTGTGCGCAGATACAGGAATTAATTTAATTGTGCTTTATCATTATTCAACATAATTTTAAAATAAATTCCCTGCCATGTGTAGAAATAAGGTATGACAGTTTGTGTAATATTTTAATGTGCTAACCTTAAGACGGTATAAAGTTACTATTTGCTATATGGAAAGCCAAAAGTTGCACGTAGCAANTATTTTAATGTGCTAACCTTAAGACGGTATAAAGTTACTATTTGCTATATGGAAAGCCAAAAGTTGCACGTAGCAAAGAGCGCTCGACGCGACCCACTTCTTGCGTAGCGTTCCTTTTAGCCCCTCTTCTCCTCTTCGTCTAAAGCGTGCTTATTTTCTCTCCCTGTCAGCCTTTCCTCGACGGCTGTCGTGCCGAGAAACACCCCCGCTACCCACACCATCAATGTTCATGTTGTCATTCTTCATATCAGCAACTTCCTCCGCGGCTTGACGGCTGACAATGTTTACGAAACAAGCGTGCAGAGCGCGCTGCGCAGTAGTATTCCCCCACGCCCACTTTAAACTTAAGTTTGCTGTTCTAGATATCTTCGTTTTAATAATTATAATCAACTGAGTTTAAGAACTATTTTATTAAGAAGCACAGACGAAATTATTTTTTTTATCAAGTTGAACTACCTCCAAATTAATTTCGCCACGGACACCTTGGAACCTAGAATATTAATCTTGAAACAATGAGCTAGTCTGGAGCAAAGAAACAAACCAATTAATTTATTTTCATGGAAGTTAGAAATTTTCAACTTCAAGTTCCAAAGTAAAATGGAAGACATCAGTCACGAGAGAGGCTTAGTGTTGCTGAAGAGAGACATAAAATCTAGTCGCAAATTGATTACATTATTCCTGTCACAATTCATCTGATTAAAAGAAAGATAATTAAATGCCACGTGTTTCTGGCCACGTCTCTGCTGGGTAATCATTTCAAGTAGCAGTAGACATTTTCTTAGCGATATTTTTGGTTGTTTGTATTTGAATTTCTGTTGTGTTATTTGTGAGCGTTCTTCTATCACACGCACACACACGTAAGTTCTTTNGGTTGTTTGTATTTGAATTTCTGTTGTGTTATTTGTGAGCGTTCTTCTATCACACGCACACACACGTAAGTTCTTTACATCTGTGGCACACGTTGTCTTTCTACACGGGCTTAACTACCTACATCCTCACACGTAAGGCTAGTGGAACTACTAGTACGCTTCATATTACTTATATTTTTTTTTAAATGCACTGGCGCTGCCTTATTTAAACAATTATGTTCCTAACATTGACTCCTCTATTCATTTATGAGCTTCTTATTTTCGTGCTGAATTAAAATTGTATATACGAAACAAGAAATTTTGCTTTGATAGTTCGACCACCATATAAGCGTTTATTTCTCCCACATCCTGTGAGGAAGTTCCTATAGAAACGGAAAACTTGCCAGTTTTTAAAACTTTCAAAATTTATAATGAAGAGTGATTTTAACGTTTTGCATAGCGTAGTGTTTTCTCCATGAATATGCTACGGAAATTCAGAATAATAAAGTTAATACGCTCTCGTAAAGATAGTTAAAAAGGTAACATGAACTCAATAGGATCTGAAAATTTGCTAGATTTTAATTTTAAAAAATTATTAAACGTCGTTAATATTTGTTTAGTAAATGAAATTCAAAAAGTTGCGTTCTGTTAAATCTCACTTTTAAATAAATGTGTTAATGCAGCGTTCTGTATTCTTCCCCGTAAAAAAATAAGCCTTAATTGACCCTTACCTATCTATGATAGCTATTTTTCTAACTACATTTTTAATTTCAAGATGTCCCACACTTTGATGGGGGTCATTTATCAAATTTCTAGGAAATGCTTTATCAAAAGTTTTAATTCTTTATTTTAAATTATTTTTCATAACATTGGTATTAACGCATTAAGTTTCCGTTTTAAAACTACGAAATAACTATAATAATCTAATTGTAGAGAAACAATATTTAAATATGTTTATTCGTCATAACTGGTGTTATAAATCAGCTTTTTAAGTTCAACTACTTTCTCTTTAGCAAAGTCTAAAAAGTTTCACATCTGGCAGTTTCCAGAGATATAACCTCATTTTTGAGAATATTCACTTTTAATTTAATCGAAATTATACTGTCACTACTCTCTCCTCTCATATTATTCAAAGTAAAGTAATTTTGGAAGGTATAAATAATGACAAGCATTTAATTTGCTCTCTATAATGCAATATCATTATAATTTTCATTCATAGTATTCGTTGTATCACAATATTAATTGCCAGTATATAATGTCCAAGAATAATAAATGTGTTAGCATTTTACGAATATTTGCTTCAGATGTGTTTCATGTTTTATAATGAAACTTTATTGCTAATAAAGAATTCTGTGTGAAATTGAAGAATTTCATCACTGTACGTCTTGCATTGTTGCGTAATATCTCCTACTTTTTTAGTCACGTTCTCCTCCTTACCTTTGTCTTTCAGGAATATCACATTTTTGGCTGTCAATGTATTCCTTTTATAATAAATTTTTTAAATAAAAATTTGGCTTTATTATAAAAAAAAAAATTTCTTTACGTGTCATGAACTTTGAACTGTTTCATAGGCCTAGCAATGTATACTAAATAGGACATTGAAATCTTTGAAGCTTCTCTGCTTCAAGTAGTCTCTATAATTTTCCAACGTTCCAGAAGGTGTGTCGATTGTTCCAACCTGCAACTCATAAACATATTAGCCTGTCTAGTGTGTCACCTTGAACTTTAATAACTTTCTGTGAAGAACGGTTTTACGCCCCATCCACAGAGAATACCTAACCTAACAAATTCAATTAAGGGTAATATCCTTAATACCACTCGTGACTTTTGTGCTAACATTATAGTGTTGAATAGCTGCCATGTAGGTGTGCGCAGTCCAGTGTGTTTAATGTGAAAAGATAATTCAGCATCTGTGTAAATACAGAACATACAATTTAATATTACACACTACCCTTTTGTAATGATGCAGAAAAAAAATTGCAGGAATTGGCATGAGCATACTAACTGCACAAATGGTAATTAAAATTGAGTATGTCTAGACTTCATTTTAAAAAATTAGCACAAATGTGCTTTTTACTTTATTTATTTAACTATTTAATTTCTGTTTAAACAGTTTGTTTAAACTCTGAACGACCACAAGTTTCCTAGTTTACGTAAAAAACTTAAAAGTTCGTAACTAAATTTAAAAAAACTTTATTGTTCAAAATTAACAGTCTTCTATAAAACTGAAAATAAAATTCAAATTGTTCAGCTTTGCTCTGCCAGTCGAATATCTGACACTTCTCACGGGCATTTGTGGGCACGAAACCGATTTAAAACACTTAAAAAATGCTGCAAAATTCAGTTGCCGTTCGAATGTTGAGTGATTGAAATGAATGTTGCTTACCGCAGCAAACGATCTAACACATATTAAAAAAACACTTCTTTACTCAATATTTAAAGCCATTCTTTTTCCTTATAGACATTTCTGTGTATGTCAACGGCAAATAAAATATAGGCTATTCACGGTAAAACGAGCACTTTTGAAAGCCCTGCTTAAGATCTACTTATATGCACGTTGTGTATTATTCCGCTTTATATAAAATTAACATTGCCATGAGCCTCGTCACTTTATTCATGCGTCGGTCAAGTGAAAACTGTGAAATTATTATAAAAGTAAATATTTTACAAATCTGCTCTAATTTTTACTCCTCGGCGCATTCAAAAACAGAAAGCGAAAGAAATAATTTAAGTTATTACAAATGGTTATGTAACACTTTTTGTAAGACTGAAAGATATGGCACTACATTCCATTCATCGTTACCAACTTTATTGGGCGCATGTCACTCAGTGCGCCCGTTCAAATATATGCAGGTAGGGGCAGTGACTTTTTTCTAAGGCTGATTTTGAAAGTGGTAATTTTACACGGCCATCTGCGTGAAGAGAGAACATACTGTCCGTTCGTTCAATGTTCAAAAGGCGCCGCAGTTCTCGCCGCAACGTCTTTCAGACAGAACGTGCAAATCAACGTGAGCAAGTAATCATCGCGGAAAAACCCTCAAACATACTAATATTTAAAATAAGGAACATTAAAACGATATCCTCTCCCAAATAATTAATCTCGAACACAAATTAAAATATTCTGTACAAATTTCGCACCAACTGGACGTTCCTACCGAAAAATTCAAAACAGAAATCCTAAACTAACTAACGGAATACAAATCCAGCTAAACCAACATGCATGACAAAAATTAAAAAATTGGATTACAAGATTCACATAAAGTAAACAAAATACACAAATACAGAATAAAATGAAATTCAAAATTTCAAAAACTCATAGAGACCAAATTTTCTAGAATACAAAAATGGTGAAACATAGAACCAGATTTATTACAGATATGCAAATGTAGTATAATACAATCCCTGAAAAATATGAGAAATAATCATTACACAAGAAAACCATAAATAAAAACAAAATAATCAATCATAAACACATACAGACACAAATATATATATATATATATGTACCTACGTGTATGACATATGTGAGAACCTTTTATTAATTGTAGTATCCTAATCATATTAATTAATTTAATATTTTATGCACTAATTTATATCACTTGTTTGGAAAAATATTTGTAATTTATTTGTTGTTTTCTCATTTTATTTTTATTCAATGGTAAAATAGTACTTATAATACAATGTAACGCCAGAAAGCACTGTATTTTATTACTATGTATAAAAATTGTATTTAGTAAGTTTTTGAAGATAAATATAGTTGACATTTCCAAAATTATTTTCGTAATTTGCAGCTTATCCACGAGCAGCGTGCGTGTAAATTAAACTTTTATTCACTGCACTAGGGTGCAGCTTAGTTAGATGAACAATGTTAGGTAAAATAAAGTAGACCTCGGCTGATTGTTTTTTCTTAACCATATCACTTTATTCTCTGATATGGTAGGTTGGTTGCTGTCAATAACACGGTGCAAACCAATTATTCACGGTTTTATTATAATCTGCCGTATTAAATGTTATTTAATGTGACCTTGAACTCCTGTCAAGACTGAGAATGACCTTAACAACACCTTAATTCGAAATAATAAAAAAAATGACACAAATTATAAAGTATTTTTGAGCAGGCAAGTATTTTGACAAGTATTTTGGCGCTCATAATCCGTGATTCCAGTTGGATGTCATCCATATTGAATTTCCTAAATATTTAATATATCATTTCGGGAAAAACTGTCCTGGTGGTATTTTGCATCGTTCACGAAGTTGATTTTCCGACAACGTTGAAATATGAAAGAGTACTATACCATTCCAGTCAGGTGACTACCATGCTGAATTTGGTAGATTTTTTGCGTTGTTATTCTACTCGGAAACTTATCCAATCTTAAGTAAATTAGATGAAGAATATGACCCTGACTTTTATAGAGATTTCATGAATTGGAGACATTATAAAGGGATCATAAAAAAGTAAATGATATATCACTTCTCTTAAAAAACTATGTAACCCTACATTTTGGCTCTGATTTAATACCCGATGAAAATGCATGCCTACTTCAATCACTTTCCACAAACTAATGCAATTGTAACGTTTGATAATCTGGTATTTCTGCCAACTTATTATTGTTTGTATTTATTTGCATGACAGTTATATTGGCAGAATTCTTTGTTACTTAGTTACTCTATGTGTTTGTAATGTTTTGCAAATGTTTGTTTATTTTATTGTATACATCTTTAGTTGCAGTTTTAGAGTCGAGTTTGATCACAAGTTGAAATACTTTTAGAATTTTTAAATTAATGTAATGTATTAATGCATCTTTTTAAAATAGCTGTGTTATACAAATCGCTAAAGGAATCTATTTAAGTGTAAATGTTGATCTATTGGCAGCATAGTACAATATGTAATAATTAACAAAGGCATTTTTGGAAGTGCTTCGCCTATCGTGCTATGGCAAATTCACACAGGACTGTGTTGAAAATTATCTTTGTTCTCGGAACTTTTAAGTCGGCATATTGAACCCTGAAGCTCAGCGGAAATATGTACTGAAACATTGTTATTTAAAGTGGATCCTATAGGCAAACTTTATTCAGGACATTATTTTATGCCACCGATGTGAGAGTGGCGTAAAAGAAGAATGCCAGGAGAGTCAATTTGCAGAAAAAGGCTCTCTGAGTTGATGCATGTCCTCTTTGATAGCGATTAAATTGCTATCATGAACTACAAGAACTTCTTGCTCCAGAATAACTACAGTTCCAGATAAGTAAAGACTAAAATTACACTGAAGAGCCAAAAAAACTGGTACACCTGCCTAATATCGTGTAGGGCCCTCGCAAGCACACAGAAGTGCCGCAAACGACATGGCATGGACTCGAATAATGTCTGAATGTATGCAGGAGGCAATTCACACCATGAATCCTGCAGGGCAGTCCACAAATCCATAGGAGTGCGAGGCGGTGGAGATCTCTTCTGAACAGCACGTTACAAGGCATCCCACATATGCTCAATAATGTTCATGTCTGGTGATTTAGGTGGCCAATGGAAGTTTCTAAAGTCAGAAGAGTGTTTCTGGAGCCACTCGGTAGCAATTCTTGACGTATGGGGTGTCGTATTGTCCTGCTGGAATTGTTCAAGTCCGTCGGAAAGCACAATGGATATGAATGGGTGCAGGTGATCGAACATGATGCCTACGTATCTGTCACCTGTCAGAGTCGTATCTAGACGTATTAGAGGTCCCATTTCACGCCAACTGCACACNTGATGCCTACGTATCTGTCACCTGTCAGAGTCGTATCTAGACGTATTAGAGGTCCCATTTCACGCCAACTGCACACGCCCCATGCCATGACAGTGCCTCCACCAGCTTTAACAGTCCCCTGTTGACATGTAGGGTCCGTGGATTCATGAGGATGTCTCCATACCCGTACACGTCCATCAACCCGATACAAATGGAAACGAGACTTGTCAGACCAGGCAACGCGTTTCTAGTCATCAACAGTCCAATGGCGGTGTTGGCGGGCCCAGGCGAGGTGTAAAGCTTTGTGTCGTGCAGTCAACAACGGTACACGAGTGGGCCTTCGGCTCCGAAAACCCATATCAATGATGGTTCGTTGAATAGTTCACATGCTGGCACTTGTTGATGCCCCAGCATTGAAATCTGCGCCAATTTGAGGAAGGTTTGCACATTTAATGATTCTCGTGAGTCGTCGTTTGTCCCGTTCGTTCACAATCTTTTTCCGGACGCAGCGATGTCGAAAATTTGATGTTTTACCGGATTCCCGATATTCACGGTACACTCGTGAAATGGTCGTAAGCGAAAATGCAAATGTTATCGCTACCTCGGAGATGCTATATCCCATCTCTCGTTCGCCGACTATAACACCACGTACAAACTCACTTAAATCTTGATAATCTGNTCGGAGATGCTATATCCCATCTCTCGTTCGCCGACTATAACACCACGTACAAACTCACTTAAATCTTGATAATCTGCCATTGTAGCTGCAGTAACCAATCTAGCAACTTTTCCAGACGCTTGTTGTCTTATATAGGCGCTGCCGACCGCATCGCGTTACTCTGATTGGTTCCATACCTCTGTTATTTGCATACGCACGCCTATACCAGTTTTTTTGGCTCTCCGGTGTAGTTGCAGATGGAAGTAGCCATATACAATATGATTTCTCTAATTTAATCTTTAAGAATTCCGTACAACCCCTTCCAACGAATCGCGTGACTAAACTTCGGCAAGGCTAACTTTGCGTATTGCAGAAGCAGGATAAATAAAGTAATCGTCAACGACTGCTTTCGTANCTAAACTTCGGCAAGGCTAACTTTGCGTATTGCAGAAGCAGGATAAATAAAGTAATCGTCAACGACTGCTTTCGTAAACCGTGATGGAAAGAACTATAACAGAAGTGTAGGCATAGTAAAAGTTCACGTATAACTTCTGTCATTGCCTGTTCGCATACGTACGTACTGAAACCGATTATTTCAACGTGCAGAATATTTGCCTCGTGTACAGCATTAATTGCCTTTCTGAGTAAACGTTTATCCATACAGTGCCGTGATTCCACTGATTTCCGTAATCTCAATTAGCATAATTTTTATCAGCATATTACGATATTTTGGTTAATATNCGCCGTGATTCCACTGATTTCCGTAATCTCAATTAGCATAATTTTTATCAGCATATTACGATATTTTGGTTAATATAACTTCAAAATTGTATATGAAGAAACGAAAACAAAACAAAGGACAAATCAAAGCAGAAAACGTTCGCTTATCAAGAGTTAATAAAACTGAATTTTACGCCAATTCTGGTCTCGATACAATAAAACGTATGAAATATGGTACATTTATTAGTTGAACAGACGTACGGCAATAACATTTCATGACAATACTTATGCAAAAATGGTTTTCGGACACAAAAGTACTAAATTCCTTAAACACTCCTTGTAATTTTGTCTTGCCATTATATTTGTGGCTACGCGTGATAAATTTTATNAAGTACTAAATTCCTTAAACACTCCTTGTAATTTTGTCTTGCCATTATATTTGTGGCTACGCGTGATAAATTTTATGGTATATCTTATCTTAAAGGAAAGGAAATTAATCCATCTTACATTTTGATGGCATGCTTTTAATAAGGGCCCTGCACGCTATCTCGTAAATGGAATAAAAGCTATTTCAGAAAACGAACAGAGCAGAATGAAGTGCTAGATACGATATAAATCGAAATTTTGTAAACGGTTGCACTTACTAAAGAATTATTTAACGGCATTTCATCGAACTTGGACTGAATAGGCAGAGATTAATTATTACTAATCAAATACTCAGTTTATGGAGCATTGTTTACTTATGTGACTACTTGTTGGAAAAATATTTGTAGTGTTTGTCTACCAATGTAAAAATGTGTAGTGCTTGTTTACCAGTGTAAAAATTTAATTGGTGAACATTAATTTCCATGAATATTTAATTAAGTTTTATAAGTAAAGGTAACCTGGTGTTGTTAATGATATTTGAACCTATTNATTAATTTCCATGAATATTTAATTAAGTTTTATAAGTAAAGGTAACCTGGTGTTGTTAATGATATTTGAACCTATTAAAATAAGTATTTTTCTTTACTCAACTAGACCAAAAGCAATCGAATGTTAACAATTTTATATTCGGTCACTTTCAAAGCATGAAATGTAATTTGCAAGAAAATGAGGAACCAAAACGACACCTCTTGAAGTCTTTCTTTACCGATAAAGAATAACCTAATCGTAAAAATACACACGAAATCGACTAAAAACGTGTACGAAAGTGGATCAATAAGTAATGTTGCCAAGGTAAAAGTTTTTTTCATAGTTGGGAAATTTACTTCTAAAAGTGTGAACATACTGCTCGTGATGCATCACGTTCCGACAGAATGATGCGGGTCCTCGAAATGAGCAGTTTAGTTGCGTTACCTAGCGTGGAAGTTCCCTTCGTGATTCGGTTTTTTATAGGATAACCTTGTGTCTCCTGACAAAATCCCACAAGAAATTCAATGATTATAGGGTGAGTTGATAATAAGGGTGGTTATGATTTTGATGTTTTGTTGATATTTATCCTTAACGGGGATATAGGGGCGTAGCAAGTAATTAGTAAGAGTAATGTAATGAGCACTATATAAAAGAGGTTTATTTAACAATAAGGTTGTATAATAGGATTTCAATATAAATATACTGAAATATTAAATGATATTATTTAATGAAAATTTAACCAGCCACGTTCTGAGTAAAGTATAATTAGAGAGTCTCCACCTTGTTCATGATTCCGGAGGCTGATGAAGATGGCGCAAGTCGACGGCTGGACACACCCATCTTCAGTGGTCTTCTTGTTCCAGTGGCCCGACGACAAAAGACACCGCCCACAGACTACACTGTCCTATATCGGCTGCATTGTCCTGGTTTACGAGCCGGGGGAGGGGGTTTCAGCGATCACGGCCCGTGTCCTGGATAAATAAGTGAAGGTGTGATCAGGCAGGCCGCTCAGTTAAGGGCCTGNGCGATCACGGCCCGTGTCCTGGATAAATAAGTGAAGGTGTGATCAGGCAGGCCGCTCAGTTAAGGGCCTGACCACATCTCGTAACAGTTTGCAACACACGAAAAAGCGGCGCAGAGAGCTCTCTAACGGCAGAGCGGATGTTAACGATGAACATCGCAGCGTAAAACCAGCCACTACAACCAATGACGCCAACACGACGACGACTGACAAACTTATTCGAAAGGTTCGATGACACTACACGTGACATCGCTAGCGACGTAGGCCCTTCGTACGGCATTATTCGCTACGTCATTGATGACGGGCACCACTATTGCAGCGTGTGTGCACTTTATGTGCCATTTTGTTGATAGTAAATTCACAGTTACTTCCTACTTTTTTGAAGCCCTGCTAAATGTCTACTTCCAGGATATTCCTTCATCTCGTGCTTACAACGCTTGACTGAGTCTAGAAAATTACACCAAAGGGACAACGCACCGCATTCGTGCGCACTCTGTGTAATAATATTTTGCATAAGAACTATTTCTTACCAGGTACTGCCAGCACACCTATTGTCTCCCTGATTTTATTCATAATATTTATAAACTCACTATTATAATTTACACATAAAATATAAGTACAAGTTCAATTTAACTAAAAATAAGGTACTCCTAAGTTGACAGAAGTGTAAAACGTTTGTGATACACGACATATTTAGGAAATAACTAAACNTAAAAATAAGGTACTCCTAAGTTGACAGAAGTGTAAAACGTTTGTGATACACGACATATTTAGGAAATAACTAAACACGTCATACATAGTGTAATTTTTCAAAAGTTTGGTTCAAAAAGTGTGAAGAAACTGCAAACAGTCTATAGCACAAACGTAAAGTGATAGATGTTCGTTTATTAACGTCGTCAATACATCCGCAGCACTTACATGAAGGACACGCCTACTTGGAAACCATCGTAACCAGTGACGAAACATGAACGCATCATTACACGCCTGGAATGGAAGCAGGTGTTGTCATGACATCACCAAGAAAGGTCAAAACAGCGTACTTAGCCTAGCCAGCAANACGCCTGGAATGGAAGCAGGTGTTGTCATGACATCACCAAGAAAGGTCAAAACAGCGTACTTAGCCTAGCCAGCAAGGTCTGTGTGTTCTGGGATACACGAGTTCTTCTTCGCCTTGTATTTCTGCAGCATGGAGGAAATCACAGCCGATGGACCCTGTTCACCTAACGACGATTGAGGGCGGATTAATTNTTGTATTTCTGCAGCATGGAGGAAATCACAGCCGATGGACCCTGTTCACCTAACGACGATTGAGGGCGGATTAATTTAGCAAAAAGTCCAGTTATGAGGCATTAACTTCAGCAATTCAACGAATTTACCTTGTTTAACAAACCACACAAATTNGAGCAAAAAGTCCAGTTATGAGGCGTTAACTTCAGCAATTCAACGAATTTACCTTGTTTAACAAACCACACAAATTGTGAGAAGAACTAAATAAAAGCATATTACAAAAGAGATTCTTTTTTCAAGAATAATGAAGTTTAGTTATTAAATAGAAAAATAATTCTGGAGAGCAGCTGTAAAGTTAAATGCAAAACTCAGTCTTTGAGAAATAATTCATTTTCACGCAAAAATTAATTTGATTTAAAATCAGAATCACGATATAAATGTTCATCTAGTTTGATCAGTTTCCAGTTTAAGCATGCTTATGAGAAGTTACCAAAGCAACTTTTTATTCTTCAGGGGAATATGTTACTAAGTGATAATTGCAAACTATTTATTTTTAACTTGAAATTGCTTATAATTATTTTTGATCATTTAAACAGTTATTAAACCATCCGAATTGGTGAATGTTTTTAAGTTTTAGTCGTTACATGACAGAGGGCAGAGGNCATTTAAACAGTTATTAAACCATCCGAATTGGTGAATGTTTTTAAGTTTTAGTCGTTACATGACAGAGGGCAGAGGTACACTAACCGCTATAGGAATCCATCTTCTACGATACGGCAACACTCTACATCATAAAATACGAAAAATGTAAAAAAATTTTTGTTGTGATTCCCAAAAATATTTAGTTCGTATTTCTATCTAAGTTANCATAAAATACGAAAAATGTAAAAAAATTGTTGTTGTGATTCCCAAAAATATTTAGTTCGTATTTCTATCTAAGTTAGGCCTCTTACCACTTTCGGCGCAGTCTTGTGTTATGGAAATCTGCCTTGGCTCCAACGTATCGTCAGATTTATTAAGACGCAGCATGCTACTTTGCTGAAAGGAAGCTTTTGTAAGCCCTTACAAAGCCGCGCGTGAACGAAAACATGGTCGACAAGTTGCTGCTAAGGAATTTCTACAAACATCACGGAGTGTCCCAAAATTTGCTCTTACGTGAATCTAGAGAGAAAATACAAATCTGAATCTATTTGCCGAAATTACTTCTGACAAGACTATGACAGATTATATCCAATTTCTTGATAATATTCAATCAGTATCTTACGTGGTACTGAATATTGGTATAAATCGTATGATTTTTTTNATATCCAATTTCTTGATAATATTCAATCAGTATCTTACGTGGTACTGAATATTGGTATAAATCGTATGATTTTTTTCAAGAAAACTTCTTTACAAATATTTTAAAGTTTAAGAAAATTGGCAAAGTTTACACACACGCAGCACANATTTTTTTCAAGAAAACTTCTTTACAAATATTTTAAAGTTTAAGAAAATTGGCAAAGTTTACACACACGCAGCACAATAATTAAGCCCGGAATGCTTACTTAATAAAGCCGTGCTTAAACGGTTTAAGGTACAATCGAATAACGAGTAACAAGCTGTTAGTCGTGATATTAANTACTTAATAAAGCCGTGCTTAAACGGTTTAAGGTACAATCGAATAACGAGTAACAAGCTGTTAGTCGTGATATTAAAACCAACTTCTCTACATTATACAGTACAGTCAGATTATGAAAGTAAGATTTCGCTGGATAGCATTTTGTTACCAAGATTTTCATCTCGTCACCAAGATTTTCATCTCGTCAAGATTCACGGGCTAAAAACTGGATACGTGAATTTCAGGACAACTTGTGTATATACAGTTCTTGTGCATCGCCCCCTATGGCCTATAAATCTCAGCTTTGTCGCTGTTAGTATGATGAAATAATAAAAACAGCAATAATGCTTCATTAACTGACGAAAGTTTTAAGAAACTTAAATCCTACGTTACTAAGGTAGTTTAAATTGACTGTGTCTATTGCCAAACATATGTAAAATATAACANTATAACGAAAAATAACATCAAAAACAAATAACATGTACAGGACGACAAATAACTAGCAAGCAATGGTTAACACCTAGATGCTGAGGCATCAAAACATCAAGAGAGAGTAATCCGTCAAAAGAGGGAGGAACTGAACAGAGGAAAACACACATCGAGCCAATCAGGAAAATATGACGTGATAAACTGAACAACAAAAATGGACAAATTTTCTTAAAATTGTGGTAATAATAATACAATTGACATTCCCTTTCAAGTATAATATTTTATCCCCATGGTTACAAAAATGTAAAACGTTTTCGACAGATATGAGGAACGTCGTATAAAACGTGCAAGGCAATGCAGTTTACAACCAAAGATTGTCTTTTACAGGATAGTGCTACCATTATTTGCAGCTAATGGATTATTTCCAAATAAATTAATTTCCAAAAATTATGTATAATGGAGAAACGCAATGCAAAGGTCGATTAAACCGTTCGTTACAACATTAAAATAGCATCATAATATATTAACGAGCTATCTGCACAAGTTTTGACTACGTGAGCAGCCATACGGCACTGTAAAAAGACCATGGGCAGATAACTTAAACGTTACTGCAAAAGACAGAACAAAACGAAGTGGTTAGCGTACGTATTCTTGGCATGCAGTTAGCGGCCATCCAGCCAAAGTAACAGAAACATCCCATAATAACGATGCTATATGAGGAAGAAACAACAGGCCACTGGAGGCAGGCTGAACTCTAATAAACGTGTCCAAACCCTGTGGGTCCCATAGTATTATGTGCAGTGTATGGCGGAAGATTCGAAAGAGTAAAGATGTCAGTCGACTTTTTCTGCAGAGGAAGTCCAAAAGTACTACACCAACATACGACCGTTACTCGTTGTTCCTAACGGCCGTACGTCGCATTCGCAGCATATCGGACGACTCTGCTATAGGATCCTGAGAGCAACTGTAATGAAGACCATTTCTGGGTCTACTGTAAACAAGCGTTTGCTTCAAGTGGGACCTGAGAGACGCATACCAGAGACCGCTGTGTATTGGGGGGATCACAGGGGACATGGAACCCAAACCCCCTCATTTTTACATTTAATTGTACTGTGACTGTTTAAAAATGTTAATGAAATAATGTCACAATTAGTTAAAACATTTTTTAATTGAATTACTCTAATGTTGTTCCCTAAAACTATGACGAGATAGTACCATCTCCTTTGCCACGAATATAAATTCCAAAACGGCACTNCCCCCCCTTTTTTTCTCCACCCCCTCCCCAGAAACCGAAAGTCTATATCCGCCCCTTCACATAACTGTCTGTACTGAATGATACACAGGACATCGAGAATCGACCAGGGGGCAGTAGAGGTGTAGCCCGCTTGCAGATAAGGTTTATTATACTCAGCTGGGAAGACAACGAGATAACTTATGAGATAGTTTGGCACAGGGAAAATTTCCGCCACGAGGTGCGCTGGTGTTCCAAAGAGGCCGCTTTTAAGCTGGCGGTAAACTTGGGAATTCTGCTTATTTATGTATGAAGGTTTGCATTTTTGTTTGAAATGTGTGATATGTATACTTCCACCTGCCAAATATGATAAGTATTAACTTTCTTTTGTAACTAATATTCATTCTCTTCAATAAAGTTTACAATCGTGAGCAGTAAAAACACAACGTGTTCGGCATTGATCTTTAGTAAAAATGCTTATAAGGTAATAGTCATCAAAATGTATTTTTCGATTTTGCTCTCGCGTTTATATAAAGAACTTGTGTAATCCAACATTTGGCTAAATTCAGTTATATGAGAGAGTATTCAACAACAATAGGAGGACATATTTAGTTAGATTTCTACTCTAGTACGAAGAATAGACGTTTTTCTTTGCTTATATGTGAACACAATACAAATTTATATTTATTTTATGAAAAAGCAGTAAAAATGTAACACCAGCGCTACCAGGCGGCGACAATTTTCATTTGCCAAAGAGTTAGCACTGAGCATCACGAACCGGACTAGAATAAATCGTATTACGGACGAGTCCAGGCACAGTCCTCGTAGTGATAACGGCTGGCACGGAAGAAGAGGTCCAGTCCAGTTATAGCCTATTCACGGTAAAGTGAGAACGTTTAAAAGCCCTCTCATTTTGAATAATAATCCATAAGTATGTTTCGTTTCAGCCTTAGACGTTAACACCTGAGTGCGGTAAAATATATACACACTGTGTTTATTACTTACACGGTGATATTAATTTTAAAGAGGTGGTTAAACGATAAAAAATGGTTGAAGTAAAAAGTAGCAAGGGTCTCAAAAGTGCTCACTTTACCGCGAACAGCATATAGCATCGTTAAAGAGATATAATGAAAGGTGTTGACATCTTGGTCTGCGGTAGCATTATGCTGGGCTCGCACTCCTCCACATGTGCCGAGCGAGGTGGCTCGTTCGGAAAGACCCGCGTCGATTCCCGGCCCGGCCATTCTGATTTCGGTTTTCCACAATTTTCGCGAAATCACTCCAGGCGAAAGCTGGGATCGTACCTAGAAATATGCCCTTGGCCTATGTCGTGCTCGTATCCAAGGCCTAGTCGCTGATTGGGGTCACTCAAAAAAGGACAAATAAATGAATTAATATAGTAACGGTGTTTTGTTACAGGCGAGGTGTGCAGATATGTTTGCAACGGTAACTCAGGCTTATCAGGGGGCGCAATGCACGCACATTTGCTGTTTATGAAAAACCGCTGTTGTACACATGGTGCAACAGAAGCGAATAATTTCCAAGGAACTAAGTGTATCAAAATTTGAACTGACTGACCAGGTCACTGTATTTCAGTCCTACCGAGCGTGCAAAGGTTGCATTTGGGTGCCATGGGCGTCCGGTTCCTTCAGAAGCCATTCACGAGATGTCGGTGGCTTTGAGGCAGGAGTGGTAAATCGGGACCAAAGAAAGTCCTCGAAAATCTTGTCTTCAGCATGGAGCTGGTTGTACTACATATGTCGCAGTTCGATGAGACACGTCGTATGGACCATATCACCTCACTTCAGTAGTATGGCATGAGCCGTACGGTACGTCGTGTGGTGTATTGTAGCAAGAAAGACTTTAGAGTGTAGATCGGGGGAAAAAAAGCATGTTAATATGTATATTCAGATGTGCTGTTGAACTAAAACAATACGATTTGTTACTCTCAGTTACGGGTAGTAAGAAGCTAACTTACATTATGCTTAACTTTTGCTCGAGTGTGTCATCTTTTTGAACAACTGTGTACAAAATAGTTCTATAAACACAGACAGCACTAAATTAAACCAGTATTCTTTCATATTTTCAGACATGCTTATGGTAATTGCTCGTCGCATAGTCGTCAAAATTTCAAATAGTTACAATTTACCGTGAGTTAAAATGTCAGTTTTTAATATCATCAGTATTTAACCAAAATTTTAGGTGAACGTAAGAAACCTTTTTCACATATTTAATACATTCTAATATCTACTTTCTTGTATAATGTATTTAATGCTGTGGGTCACAGTCTACTTCCCCTCTTCCTCACTCCTCCGAGCCTTCCACCTACAAAAAAAAATTAATTACACATATGGACAGCGAAACTAATACAACAAGGGTTCGAGCAGTTTGGAGAGGAGGAATGTAATTTAGTTGGCATGAGCTTGCTTGATTGAAACATCACACCTTCGAGAATGAGGTAATTTGCTTCCCTTTTGAGAAATATATCTACGACGTATCAAGTTATCTCCGAGCGTGTGAAATAATACGGTTAGTATTAGCGCAGTTGTCTGAATACAGTTCCTATACACCACCGACGAGAGTTTTGGAAACTGCTGCGGATGATGGCGTTCAGCAATCGTCCTTGGGACCGCGGTGATGTGAGGGTCAGACTGCTCATCTGCTACCTGGGCAAACCGGGTTCGATTCCCGGCGGGGTTGCGCCCAGATTTTCGCACTTGGGAATGGTGCCGGACGATGCCTCTGGTCGGCGGGTTTCCTCGGGGATCTCACGTTTCTCCCGTCCTTGCATTCCTGTGCTGCTCCATACTTATCTATCTTCACTCTCATCGGCTCTCAAGACCTCGATGTTAAGAACTGCCCGAACCTCTCCGCTCCCCTCCAGCGATCGTCCTAGCTTATTCAGAGAGAGAGAAGATTTTTTTTTTATCGCGGAGACAGAAAACTGTGTGCTCCAGGCGACACCTGGGAGTGATAGGGATGGTGACAAAAGAGTGCTGCAATATCTGGTGGCCCGTTTAGGTAACGGACTTGTTCATGAGTGACTGATGCAATTGGTGGTGTCCGGTTGTGTAACGTGACACCATCTGGAACATCACCAACTGAAGTCATTAAGAAGTTTTGTTTTTAAAATGTTTGTCCCGATCACTCTATGCGTCATATTTTACTTGATCTATATTATATGGGAACTAAAATATTATTTTTTTGTCGTTGTTTGCAGTGATATTAGGGATGTCTTTGGTGTTAATAAAGTAACGTTGTTATTGTTCTGGAAATGGCTGAAATACGNACGTTTCTCCCGTCCTTGCATTCCTGTGCTGCTCCATACTTATCTATCTTCACTCTCATCGGCTCTCAAGACCTCGATGTTAAGAACTGCCCGAACCTCTCCGCTCCCCTCCAGCGATCGTCCTAGCTTATTCAGAGAGAGAGAAGATTTTTTTTTTATCGCGGAGACAGAAAACTGTGTGCTCCAGGCGACACCTGGGAGTGATAGGGATGGTGACAAAAGAGTGCTGCAATATCTGGTGGCCCGTTTAGGTAACGGACTTGTTCATGAGTGACTGACGCAATTGGTGCTTTCCGGTTGTGTAACGTGACACCATCTGGAACATCACCAACTGAAGTCATTAAGAAGTTTTGTTTTTAAAATGTTTGTCCCGATCACTCTATGCGTCATATTTTACTTGAACTATATTATATGGGAACTAAAATATTATTTTTGTCGTTGTTTGCAGTGATATTAGGGATGTCTTTGGTGTTAATAAAGTGACGTTGTTATTGTTCTGGAAATGGCTGAAATACAAGATAATTCTTTTCAATCCATTTTACGTGAGTGAATTATTATTATTTTATAAATTGACCATAATTGAAGTCATTAGAAACTTTCCGAATTATTACTAAAATTGCAATTTCTTGTTAATCAATGTATCTCGGAGGTCATGTAATCAAGATCCAGGTTTTACTGTCTTAGATCTGTTAGCATTAAGAAAAATTATTTTATTTTAGCTTCATTAAAAAGATAGTGGCGCCAATATTAAAACTTATCAAACTGGATCTGAGGGATATCACAGTTTATGTAGAGTACTTAACTGTGCAAAAACTTTTAATAATAATAATTTAATTTTTTTACTGATAATGTAAGACGATAGTGAGGAGTTAGTCATTGACTTGTATTTACTGAATGTAGTATTGTAAATAAATTAAAATAACATAATTTGACCAATTTTCTTTACTAAGACGCCCGTCCATCGTCAACTTAGCTATTCCCAGGCAGCTGTGACACTATCGACTCATGTATAAGAGTTCTATATACAGAATATATTTGNTTTCTTGTTAATCAATGTATCTCGGAGGTCATGTAATCAAGATCCAGGTTTTACTGTCTTAGATCTGTTAGCATTAATAAAAATTATTTTATTTTAGCTTCATTAAAAAGATAGTGGCGCCAATATTAAAACTTATCAAACTGGATCTGAGGGATATCACAGTTTATGTAGAGTACTTAACTGTGCAAAAACTTTTAATAATAATTTAACTTTTTTACTGATAATGTAAGTCGATAGTGAGGAGTTAGTCCTTGACTTGTATTAACTAAATGTAGTATTGTAAATAAATTAAAATAACATAATTTGACCAATTTTCTCTATTAAGACGCCCGTCCATCGTCAACTTAGCTATTCCCAGGCAGTTGTGACACTTTCGACTCATGTATAAGAGTTCTATATACAGAATATATTTGTTATAACTTAAATGACATTTATATCAACGGAAACATTCGGCTCTAATTCAGCGTACGAGTCAGGACTTTCATGCCCGAAGTGGCGTCTCATAAACCACACTGACTGACGGTTAATTTGTAATAAGACTTTAAATAGAATTTACTTATCATAATGACGTGATGAGAGTGTAATAAAAGTTTATAATTTTTCAAAGTTAAGGTAAAATTTATTAGCTTTGTTTTACTTCATCGTTGTCATTGCCATGCCAAGCTGCGTGTTCAGAACCAAGATCCTGATAACCTTAACTCTAGAAAAATGTCTGGTANATCAACGGAAACATTCGGCTCTAATTCAGCGTACGAGTCAGGACTTTCATGCCCGAAGCGGCGTCTCATAAACCACACTGACTGACGGTTAATTTGTAATTAGACTTTAAATATAATTTACTTATAATGATGTGTTGCGAGTGTAATAAAGTAATATAATTTTTCAAAGTTAAGGTAAAATTTCTTAGTTTTGTTTTACTTCACCGTTGTCATTGCCATGCCAAGCTGCGTGTTCAGAACCAAGATCCTGATAACCCTATCTCTAGAAAATTTTCTGGTAGACTTCCTAAACTGTAATGGAAGTTTTTAACCTATACAGTACATGGAAATAGTATTACGTATCAGCCTGAAAATGTGGGNAATATGGAAATGTTTAGCATCGCTACTATACAAAGTTGGGAAATTCCCTACGCATTTGACTGTTTCCTAAGAAACTGTAGGAACGTTACCATGGGTGTATGGGGAAATATTTTATACCATTCGCGCTTTGTCACGGTATTTATACTCTGATATGGTAAATTTACAAAAAACTTCTTAATGTGTCCCTCGCTAAAAAAATGAAGAGCACAAATGTATTGTCCATGTTTTATACATAACCAATTGTAGCGTCGGTGCACGGTAAGTTGCGTGCTTGTCATATATTTCTTGACCGCTTTTATTCCATACCTTTTCTCTCTTTCTCGCGTGTTCTTNTACAAAGTTGGGAAATTCCCTACGCATTTGACTGTTTCCTAAGAAACTGTAGGAACGTTACCATGGGTGTATGGGGAAATATTTTATACCATTCGCGCTTTGTCACGGTATTTATACTCTGATATGGTAAATTTACAAAAAACTTCTTAATGTGTCCCTCGCTAAAAAAATGAAGAGCACAAATGTATTGTCCATGTTTTATACATAACCAATTGTAGCGTCGGTGCACGGTAAGTTGCGTGCTTGTCATATATTTCTTGACCGCTTTTATTCCATACCTTTTTTCTCTTTCTCGCGTGTTCTCCAGCCCTGCTTACTTATGTAAGGTGACATTCCCTGCTCTCCGCAGCCACTTCCCGCCTCCACAGCCATCTGCTTCTCTGCGTTCTCCCAGAGGACGTTTGTGGATGGCATCGCGTGCAAGTCCCGCTCTAACTCACTTAGCGCCGCTACCGTCCCGCGAAAATACGAGCGCCCAAGGTGTTTGTATTTGATTATAACCAGCGCAGCGCGTCAAAGTGTGCGAAACATTCTCAGTGAAATTACGTTTGGAAGATAGTATTTCGTAATCAGGTGTCTGTAGCCAGTACCGCTCCTCAAACTGCGAACACATGCCATTCTAATTTACAAACAGTCGATAATCACTATTTTAAAGTCATTTTACGTTTATTTACTATTTTGTAATCTATCTTCAGATATTTGAAGAACAAGTACATTTAGAGTCGATTGTAATTCCACAACTGAATCAGAAATAATTTATTATATTTATTTTATTAAAAAATAAATATTAAGTGATTATTTTTTATGTATGTCGAAAATACATGTTATAAAATTCTGAATACTGGTAATATAAAATTAATGAAAGAGTTCTTTGCTTTAACTTTGATGCAAGCCTAAAATTCTATTGGTATCCGCTTTTTAATAGTTTCAGACCCAGAAACATGCTACTTCACATTAATAATGTTAATTACACATTTACACGCTTCGTAACGTAGTATAGGTGCGATGGTCTTTAGGATTACCTTCTGTAGTTCATTCGCGGCTACTTGCAACTTTTCTGAAGCCCTGCTTAAGTAATAATTCCAGTCTAGAAAATTACAGCAATGGGACAAGGCATTACCAAGACACCAATTTCTCGCTGTTTTTATTCCTATTAATTATAAATAAACTCTTATGATTTATAGATAGGATATAGGTAAAAGTTAAATTTAACCAAAAATAAGGCAGTTTTATGTTAGCACAAGTATAAAATATTTGATACATGGTATGTTTAGCAAACAACCAATCACGTCATATATGGGACTGTTTTTCAAAATTTCAAGTCAAAAAGTGTGAAGAAGCTGCGAGTAGGCTATAAATAAATAGTGCGGCTATTCAATAACGGTCAAGTGAGGTTGCGCAATGGTAAACTTTTGAACTAGCATTTGGGAGGACTTGATTTTGAAACCCGGTCCCGATATCCTGATTTCGGTTTACCATGGTTTCTCTAAATCAGTCAAGGAGAATTATTGGATAGTTCCTTACTACAGAGCATGGCCGATTCCTTCCGGGTTTCTGACATCCTTGGTCGTTTTGGTGGCGCTCCCGAGGGACCCGGCTGCGGTGAANCACTCTCTGAATCAAACCTCTGAAAAAAGACCCCATGTATGACGTGTTTGTTTCTCTAAATATGCCGCCACTGTCACGAGCGTTTTATACTTGTGTTTGCATAAAAGTGCCTTTTTTTTGGTTAAATTAAACTTTTACTTATATTTTATCTATAAATTATAATATTTCATTTACAATTAATATGCGTAGTACAGTTATCATGAAAATCATGATATTATTACACTAATTACTACACTTCGTATAGGACTGGGCCGCGGCACCCCTCGGTAAGGCGTGCCGAGCAGCGGGGCTCCCTATCATCAAGACGAGCTCGTGTCCNTGGGCTGTCTCGCCCCAGACAATGGCAGCGACAGAGCAGCCCATGTGTGACGACGATATGCCACGCCGGGCTTGCAACGAGAGTGTATTTTTCATGGGACAGATGTCGGGGTTCGACGGTTCGCCCCCGAAGAAAGCCCGCGTCACAGCGAGACGAGGACGGGAGCCTTGCGGGTCGGCAACCCCTGGTCCGAGCGCCAGCCTCGTTGCTGGATCGCAGAACTTCTTGTCCAGCTCATCTCGCTTTCGTTAACTTTTTTTTTTATACTATGATGCAACGAAGTACGTCAGGATGTGGGGCTAACGGGCTGCTACTTGGGAAAGTTCGTGTTGAGGATGTTTAGCATTCGCCTGGTTGAGTTGAGAGGTTTTGGTGAGCGTTTATAGGGAAACCTTCCCCCGCCATATTGGATGAATGTTTCTGTTTTTAATAAAGTAAATTCTGAAATGACACTTATGCCCAACTGGTTATTGACCTTAAAGACTGTTCACGATAAAGTGAGCACTTTTGAAATCAACATTTGAAAAATATCACTGTTCCTACCTGCTTATATTTTAACGGGTGTACTAAGTGGCATACGCCTATTAAAGTTGGTAACTACGGAGGGAAAGTAGTTCCATGTCTTAACGTTGAGTTAAAAGCGTAAGGTAAACATTTGTGCAAACTGAAATTATTTTTTTTGCTTTCTGTTTTTTTTTTAATGCGTCTAAGTACAAGAATAAGCAAATATGTAAAATATTTACTTTTCTAATCAGTTCCCAGCTTCACTTGACCGATGCATGAATAAAGTGACCAGGCCCATGGCAATGTTAATTTTACATATGGCGGGAGAATACGCAATGTTCATACAAATAGATCATAACAGGGTTTTCAAAAGTGCTTAGTTTACCTTGAACAGCAGCACAGGCATAAATATTTGAACTATAAACTAGTATTTATGTCACAATATTTATTTTGCCAAATATTTGCAGAGTTAATATTGTGACGTAATTATGAGCTCATTGCTCCCGTTTATTGTCTGTACTGCAGTGTAAGGTCAACAGCGTGTTGGGTATAAGGGCACATGCGGAATATTTGTTTTTAAATGTAAACAAGTTATAAAAGCCAAGAATCCAAAATGGATGGCGGAAAGTTCCCCTTGAGGGTGCCGCCTACGTGCAGCTTTATAGCTCGTCTGATGCAGGGAAGCGCGGGAGCGATAAGGGCGACACTGACACGCGCGCCTGGTGCCCTATCTCTCCTACGCGCAAGGTGCTGAGCGGGCGTACAGTGTTTCCATCGTGCCGCTATAACTATAAGACTTTAAGCGGTAGCCCTAAAATTTATTCGTGGGAAGTCTGCACCAAATTTCAGTTTATGTCCCTATAAAAATTTTGCATGTTTCCGACCAGTATTTTACAATAATATACATCCGTTTCTAAAAGCCGTTTTTAGTTGTGTTGGAGGGCTCGGGAATAACATTTATAATGTGCACAATTTATTGGAAGTATTATACGAACTTTGTATGAAGTGTTTTTCTTCTCGTACATTGGTCAAATGGGGACACGTTTAATGGTTTCATAAAAAAAACGTGGATTTTAAACACACTGCAACGCTGTTCATGCGCTAGGTAGGTGGCGCCCCAACAGCGGGGTATAGAGCGCCGATGACGGCGAAATAAGANCCCTATAAAAATTTTGCATGTTTCCGACCAGTATTTTACAATAATATACATCCGTTTCTAAAAGCCGTTTTTAGTTATGTTGGAGGGCTCGGGAATAACATTTATAATGTGCACAATTTATTGGAAGTATTATACGAACTTTGTATGAAGTGTTTTTCTTCTCGTACATTGGTCAAATGGGGACACGTTTAATGGTTTCATAAAAAAAACGTAGATTTTAAACACACATGCAACGCTGTTCATGCGCTAGGTAGGTGGCGCCCCAACAGCGGGGTATAGAGCGCCGATGACGGCGAAATAAGATGAAGACGGAGAGATAGGCAGAACGCATGGACGGTGGAAACAGGGGTACCCGAGAAGACCCGCCGGCCAACGGCAACGTCTGCTAAGTTTCCCTTTAGGAGAAAATCCGAGTGGTCCCGCCAAGAATCGAACCCAGAACGTTTTGGGTGGGATACGAGTAGTTTACCACGCCACCGCGGCCTCCTCTGCCAGCCGGTGCCGTGTCGTCGCCATTCTGATTTCTGATTGGCTTCCTTGACTGTGACGTCAATGTCATGGCCGTGTCGTTGACGGTGAGGTGCCGCCACGGTGGGTATAGCCAACTTGTATATTTCGTGAACAGCCGACCGACAAACGGCTGGCATATTGCATGTGATTGGCCATTTCACGTGCCACATGAAAATCGTGAGCCAATAAAGGGGTGCGTGGCATAACGACCATCCGCGGTGTCTCGGCAGTCGGCGCTGCCCAACTTGACTGGCCACCACGGCTGCCTTGCCCGAGGCAGCGCAGGAAAATGACGTGGTGTTTCCGCATCAAAAGGCAGGACACCTGCTTCACGTAGTCACGTATCGTTTCGCAAGAATTTGCGGAAAGTACGGACGTGGATTGTAAACGTTTCAGACGTGTTTCTAGGCGAGCNCACGTATCGTTTCGCAAGAATTTGCGGAAAGTACGGACGTGGATTGTAAACGTTTCAGACGTGTTTCTAGGCGAGCTGTACGTAGCGGGCAGGCGGACAATTTGACGAAAATGAGACGCTCCGTCTCAGTCTTAACGAGGAAAGTAAATCTTCAACACGTTGTTAACTCATTGGCATAATAAGAGTAAGCGAGCATATTATAAAAGAGTCATCAGAAACTCCCAATTAAGTTTTGTTCCTTAACAAGCTCTCATTAAGATTTTTTTCCTTAGACGATTTTGTAAAAAAACATAAAAACCCCCTTGCATTGATAAAAACGTGAAGTGTTTGCCCGTACGAACATTAATGTCCTCATGAATAGACAGAATATATTAACATAGGCTTTGCAAGAAAAAAAAACATTATTTTAAAATTGGTTAATATTGCAGAGAGTTATTTATGTAACCGTTACCCTAGCGCGATCTGGTGCCAGGTGGTGTATGTAGAAAAGTCGGAGAACCTATCATTCCTGCAGTGAGTTGTACTTCGTATAGCCACTTCCCTAACCCGAAAACTTCGTAGAATTCGTTTCCCGAGAAAATGTTGAGTAACGATATGCAGCAACACATCTGACATGAACTTAGTGGTTTTTAGTGTTCTAACAGCGAGGCAAACGCATTAAGTGCAGCTGTCGGAAAACTTTCGCAAACAATAACAATTCCTACTCCAGACTGTTATTTAAGCTAGAAAACCACTGCAAATAACAGGGCGATTTTTTTCGCATGTACACTGACTTGACAAACACAAACAAACGAGAATTTCAATTATGAGACTGTCACGTTAGGAATATTGAACATCTTGTTCCAGTGAAGAATAACGCAACTATATTTTCAGAAAAAAACCCTACAGTAAATTTAGTACTGTTACAAATACACAAATGTGATTGTTGAAACACTCGAAATTCAGGATCTGGATACAGGAATGTAGAAAACAAATGCTTGGTTAGGAACCAAATTATTCTCATGCTTCGTATACCGGTATGCCAAGACAGTTGCATTGGTACAAATGTACTGTTTTTCTAACTGAGGTTATAACTAAAATCTTACCACATGGAAAGGAAGCAATTTACTGCATAAAATTTCAAACTGAATAATATGAAAAAACATATGTTATTTATTGTATTTGTTATTCCCATTATACGACCTGAAGTATATTTGATGTCGGAATAAATTACCCGTCAAAAGTTTAATACTATTAGTAAATTTGTTAAAATACTTTCCTGCGTTAAAAGTTTTGGTGCAATCTATGTTACACCATTTTCTAATACTGTTTCTGTCAAAACACATGTTAGCATAATTTAATTATTGAAACCTGTCAAATAATTTGCGTGTTATGATTTTTGAAACTATCCCATAAATATGAAATTATCGTACACACTTTTGTGTAACACGTTATGCGGACGCAATTATTTTACAGCTATTTTAGTGTAAAATGTTTTATTTTATGCCTTTTATGAATGCATTTGAAAAAATAAAACCAAACGAGGGCCATAATAAATTTACAGAAAAGTTTTTTATTTTTGAAAATTGGATTTACATTGTAAAAAAATCATCTATTTATTCGCCAAAATTGAAAACTATATATGTTTCTTACCAGTTGAGCTAGCAAGATGGGTTTGTCAGCGTTAGTTTTTCTCTCCACTCAAAAGATAACATTTCATGTTATAAATATGGGTAAGGGACGAACCGAAGGATTGATCGAAGGATAGGTCGATGGATTGGGATTTATCGAAAGATTGGGATTTATTGAAAGATTGGGATTTATCGAAAGATTGGGATTTATCGAAAGATTGGGATATATAGAAAGATTGGGATATATCAAAGGATTGGGATATGTCAAATGATTGGGATATATCAAAGGATTGGCATGGGTTGCTGTGGATTGTGGAGCGGATTGCTAAGGATTGGAGTGGATTAGTGTGGATTGGTATAGATTTGTGTGTGGATTGGCATGGATAAGTGTGTGGATTCATGTGTAGACTGGAGTGTGGATTGGTGTGTATTTCCGATTGCGGTGCCGATTGCGGTGCTTATTGATGGAAATATTGCTAGATTGATCAATCAAAAGAGTGATAAAAAAACAGGTTTTTAATTAATTTTTTAATTTTTATAAAATATTTTGTTATAATTTGTTTGGTTTACATTAAAGTTTTTAGAATTTCTTTTTGGGTTCAGGGTTATCTAAGGTCATGCATGAGCACGGGGTCAAAGTCACAGATGTGAGGTCAAGGTGAAGGTCATCCATATGTAACATGTAGGTCGGAGTCATCAGTGCCACCTAGATGTTGAAAATGTAAACACATGACAAACGAAAAAACCATATGGCAGTTGGAGTGCATTCGACAGAATGAGTAAAGGTGAGTGTGTAGGGGAGGAAAATTGATTGGAGGGAGCCGATTGTCTGTCGGACGTGGTGCTGAGGAAGGCCTTCGAAAATGTAAGTTTTCAAAAGCTGTTGTTAAAAAAATAATTTTCAATAATATTTTTATTAATTTTTGTCGAATTTTTGGGTTCAAGGACAAAGGTCAACAGGTTAAAGTCAAATGTCAAGGTGTCCTGGATACAATATGATGGTAGTAGTCAATAATGTAATATGCTCGCTGACTTTTATGAATTTATTCTTTTTTTTTTAATTTTTCTTGAGTTATTGTTTTAAATGTCATCCAAGGTCACGGATATAGGGTCAATGTCATGGGTGAAGTTCAAGGTCACCTGGGTCTAACACTGTGGTTGGGTGACGTCATAACATGTTGGTTGATACCAGTCCCTCGTCCCCTATAAGGCTAAACATTAAAAATTTTAATTTTATAATTTTTTAAATATTTTTNTGGTTGATACCAGTCCCTCGTCCCCTATAAGGCTAAACATTAAAAATTTTAATTTTATAATTTTTTAAATATTTTTATATTTTTATATAAATGTTTGTGAATTTTTTTGGGATTTTGGGGATTTTTTGGGTTCAAGGTCAAAGGTTANTTTTTATATTTTTATATAAATGTTTGTGAATTTTTTTGGGATTTTGGGGATTTTTTGGGTTCAAGGTCAAAGGTTACTGGGTTAAAGGTCAAGGTAACCGACATCCAACATGATGGTTAAAATGGCTGACATAACCAAGATGGCTGATGGTTGACTTCGGCTCTGTTCCTGTATCCTGTGTATAGATTAAAACCTTTAAACCCATAAAACCAATATTGCCGCCACTACTCTGCCCTATAAAACGATCCCCCCTAATCCTTATGATGAATCGAAAGTACCTTTCGGGGGATCGTTTTTGCAACTGGGGGATGGGTGCTTTTTTGAGGGAAAAACGGGAAATTTGGGGGGGAAAGAAATTTTAAGGGGAAAAAAGGGAAATTTTGAGGGGAAAATGTACGCCGGGAGACCGTAATGCCAGAGCATGAACAGCTGCGACGCTCCGCGCCCCCGCGCTCTTGCCCCAAATCCTACCACTGATTAACAAAGTTGTGTAAAGTTCATTGAAACAGAGAGACATGTTTATGAGACAAACGTTTTTTTGCGTTAAGAGCAACTTTCTACATTAATCTTATTTTACAAAATCAGCTTGATTTCCTTTATTAAATAACTTAGGAATGGAGTTTTTAAATGTAACTCGCGACTGAGCTTCTTAGCGTTAAAAAAAAACAACAGTAAATAAAAGTTAATTAAAAAAATAGCGAAACTTTCTCCGTGGCAAATATCTAATTGTTTTAAAAAGCCTTTTAAATCTCTCGGTTTATGGTGCACGTCTTTAAATTATATTTCAAANGGCAAATATCTAATTGTTTTAAAAAGCCTTTTAAATCTCTCGGTTTATGGTGCACGTCTTTAAATTATATTTCAAATAAATGTGTCAAAATATAACGGTTCAGATTCTGCATATATATTTCAAGAAAGAAACGTTTTTAAAAGCCAAACTACGTTATCTAAATGACGCCTTGCCAGCTTACATCGCAAATCCACATGAATGCACAGTTGTTAAAAGTAAGTTGATTAGTTTGATATGGAATTGATTTTGCCTGCTTATCCGAACGCGTAACAACACAACCGTTAATGGAGCGTATATTTTTGCAGGGACTTCAAATGAGCGTGGAAAGTGTAAGAACATGCGCCATTGCTGCCACTATGTCGTTGCAGAAACCCAGGTCTGAGACACCAAACAAACATGGCTACTCTCGGCTCGTCCATCCGTGTTTGTTTCGTGTCTCAGACCTGGTTTAGCTGTGACGACACAGTGAAGCAGTGACGCATGTTAAAAATATTTCACTTAATCAAACATCACCTGTGTCTAGGATAAAAAATATATATATATCTTAGTACGTAAGTGATTTAGTTTCTCAAAATAAATATGTGCACGTCTTAAGCTTACGCTAAACTCGAATATCCCAGAAGGTGACGTGTAACCCAGAAAATACTAAAATATGTTTAAAATATACATAACAATATTTTTCCAAGAACGATAAAATTGCGTATTAGTTCGATTATGATCTTATTGTCACGACGTTTATTTCAGACACATGTATTTGTGGTTACAGCGTTGTATTTTGAGAGCATATTTATTAAACGTGCAGTAGGTACTTCCTCTATTTAACTTTCTTCCAAATTTTTTTAACCATCACGGCTATTTACAAAATCCAAAACACGAAAAGTTTTACTGAAAATTTATTTATTCAGCATATATGGGAAAGTATTTCGATGTACTGCCATATCTTAAATCAACAACTGCTGGTAAAACCAGGTTATATTTTTGAATGAGTTTAGGCATTAATGAATTTTGAAGAATTTCAACTTTGGTTTACTTCAGTATCTTTATTATTTATTGAGACCTAAAGCAAAACATATGCATATAATAAATCGTTAACACGACTAAATGTGAAGATGAACTCTAATCGCAATCCAGTGTGTAAAATAATATTCCACATCAGGTGATTATAATTCACTAACTCAAATTCCAAATTTAATTCCTTTGGGAAATAAAGTGAGAATCTTAAGTGATCAACTTCTGCACACAAGAATGGAAAACTGATTAATTAAAGCTTTTTTATTAACGTATTATGTAACGTAATTTCCTTTTCGCGCATTTTCCAACAATAACGACGTGTGAAAACTGGGAGTATTCTCAGGTGAATATCCAATTAAAATTAGGTATGTGGTTAACTAAGCCATTTTTTAGAAGGTGTTGATTCTTTTGCATAAATCAAGTTGGTTTCCCAGGAATAAAATAGAAAAATATTTCTTCAAAGGTTTTTAACTAACCGGAAGCATGGTCGTTAGGTGAAAGATGTGTAACGAATATCGTAAAGATGTATATTTTTTTGTTTCAATGGGCCGCGGTGGTGTAGTGGTTAGACTACTCGCCTCCGAACAAGGCGAACCGGGCTCGGTTCCCAGTGCGGTCACCCGGATTTTCGCATGTGGGAATCGCGCCGGACGATGCTGCTGGTCGGTGGGTTTTCTCGGGGATCTCCCGTTTCCTCCACCCCTGCATTCCGGCGCGGCTCCATACTCGCCTCGCTTTACCCTCATCAGCTCTCAAGACTCTGATTTTTATAGCCACCCAAACCTCTCCACCCTTTTTATTCTACGAATTTTTCCCATATGAGAAGTCACAACTTGTGGCCAATGGTTGTAACGCATTATACAAGTAGATACTGTTTGACTTATGTAAAAGTTTTTTGCACATGAATTTCTGTTTTTATGGATTTAGCATATCTATGTCGAAGTCAAAACAGCAACTTCGGATAAGACCAGGGTTCTCGTTTATCATTATCATAAAGGAGGAATTTTGACTTTTTCCATTAGAAGCTACTAAGCAATGCGTTCACCAGAAATGACGTAAAAACCAAGATAAAACAAAAATGTATTGACTTATCTAGTTTCACGTGTTTATATTAATGCGCTTGGTGATTCATAGAGTAAGGCTATGAATTTCAAATAAATTACAATGAACATTAATAGAAATCCTGCTGGTGCAGTCAACATGTGTGAAGAATTACAGATCAGTTTTATACGCAACACTGATGGTGAACTGACACAACACACACAAAACCATAAAAATGTACCGAGTGTCGCATTATTATAATACTCTGAATAATGACGATGGAGACGAAATTGAGGCTACAAAGAACGGAAATTTAAATAACTGAGCACTTAAGAACACCATAGGCACACCAATACACACCACGTAAACACACATACGCAAACACACATGCGTAAATGGATATGACATAATTTATAGTTTCCTCTATTTAATATTACTATTGTACCTTTACTTGGATGTAGGGCCTACGTCCAAGTAAAAATACAATAGTAATATTAAATGTCAGAGTTTTAAAAGTCAACATTAGATTGTAAATAAAGAGGAAATTAAATTATGTCGTATCAATTTCCGTATGTGTGTATAGGTATGCGTATCGTGTTCTTGAGTGCTCTGTTTTTTAAATTTTCGTTCTTTGTAGCCTCGATTTCGTCTACATTGTCATTATTCAGAGTATTACTGGATATCCAGAAATTCGTTTGACGTTTTACTGTGTACATTTTTGAAGGCATGCGCCTTGATTTCGACGATTGTAAGGCTAAACAATCGCGTTGCGTAATTTCTTAACATAAAAACTTTTTCTTGTTACTTGTAAGCAATACGGTAGGTTATGGTTATAATTTTTGTCATTATTTCTGGTTTTTTGGAAATTGACATTCCAAATAAATTCGAGCCTAATTGCAGCATAAAATTTATTCAGGCCAGATCTTAAGAGTTGCTTAATGTCTTGCAATTATATGGTTCGGTTGTGCAGCTAAATAATACCCCTCTAAATTTTTTCGAGGTTTAAATTTTCAGTCATGTACAAATAATGTATGTGAGAGTAATCCGCGTGATGATGTCGCTGGCGTTTCCTTCGCATCGCGANTTTTCAGTCATGTACAAATAATGTATGTGAGAGTAATCCGCGTGATGATGTCGCTGGCGTTTCCTTCGCATCGCGAATGCAGTTTTCGAATCGTGAGTGGGCTATATGTGTGTGTCACGTTTTAGATACAAGCGTAGACTGGTTTATTACGTTATATAGTCTACGTATGGCCTGCAAGCAAAAAATTGTCATTGCAATAATTCCAATAAAGAAATCGAATCGTCATTCAAATATTGTCCTTTTGTTTGACCGTCACGATGGCTTACTTTGACGGTGTCAGATTTTTCATAAATTCCAGTCACTCAGTAGATTTTATCCGTCCTGCCCGTAGTCTTATTTCCCTCTGTGAGGTTTGCCTTATCCGTTTACTTCACCTTTAAGACAGTGTTTATTTCTCACTAATCGATAGCGCAGTCGAGATCACTGGAGCGTTTTCCAAGCCCTTGACAGAGACGAACACTAACATTTCTTTTTTTTTNTCGATAGCGCAGTCGAGATCACTGGAGCGTTTTCCAAGCCCTTGACAGAGACGAACACTAACATTTCTTTTTTTTTTATCAGTCACAGGCTAATTTAGCGAATTCCTTTACGTATGGCTAATGCATCGGACAGTCAGAAGGAAAACTGGTGGCTATCTTATACCTTCAGGAACGCTCACCTCTTTGAAAACTCATTAACTCTGTAGACAGTNGTGGCTATCTTATACCTTCAGGAACGCTCACCTCTTTGAAAACTCATTAACTCTGTAGACAGTGCCATTTTGATTCCTCTGTTAGTAAAGTTGAAGCTTGGTGAGTGAGTGAAGTAATTCGGGCGGCTCTTAACAGTGAGGTTTTGAGAGCCGATGAGGGTGATTGAGGTGAGAATGAAGCAGCGCCGGAATGGGGGGAGGGGGGGGGGAGATCCCCTTGAAGCTTGGTGTTTGGTGGGAGTTAATTATGTAAAACAAGCACTGAAGAGCATGTCCCATAAATTAAGGCAGGTTTTTATTTACTTTATTTATATAGCTTTTGTTTCGAAGCAGTTTCTGAATATGTTTCAACAAAGTTACGCCACACTGCATGAATTGTTCAAAACATCTGCTGCTAATATTTCCTGGGTATTATTTGGTAGATGTGAAAAAGTTATTTCTTCGCCACAAAGTAAGGCAAATACTTCCAAGTCTTATGGTTGCATTTTGAAAAATTTTCTTTAAATATATTCTTTGAATTTTTGACGTGTGCCACTTAAATAAACTTGTTATGTGCGTGTAGCGTAATGTCTCGTCAACAGCGAAGTTATTACAAACGGAACCAGCTGTTTGGGTATTCAGAAAGGGGAAGTGGAGTGATTGCTAAAAATCACGGAAAACCGAAATAAGTATGGGCGGACAGGGAATCATATTTTAGTCAATATAAAAGAGGAAACTGAGTTAATAATTGTGCTCACAATCTATTGATTTGTATCACATGTATTCTTTGCCTCGCTTAATATACATAGGCCGTAATTAGCTACGATAACAACTCAAAAGACTGTGTATAAGTGTGCAAGATCAAAGTATCCATTAATTGGCGTTTGCTAAAAAATATTTATGGTAATTTCTGCACAATTTTTTTAACAATTCAGGTACTAAAAATTAGTAGAGTAATAATTCACTTTTATACATAATTTTTTTGTACATCCATATATTTTTTCTAAATATTTTAACATTTTTGCTATTTATGTATTTTTAAAATTAATATTCTAAAATCACATTTTAAAAGAATTGTTCTTCATTTAAATTATTTTTTGTTATCTTACGACTGAAATGGTGAATTGTTCTTTGAGTGTTTTCCAAATACTCTTGCTAAGATCTGTTGAATTTCTTCATATCTAAAAGCATCGTCAATTCCAGTTTCACGCAAAAATGACTCAATCTATGTAAGTGAAAGTTTTTTTTTGAACGGTGCCTTCAAATAAAGCCAGTGTTATTAGCGTCCCGAGCTAATAATATGTAATACTGACAAGAAAGAAAATATGAAGAGAATATATAATAATATTCAAAGTTCATTCCACACTAGAAAACACAGGGAATTTAACAACACATTGAAAAAGGAACTTAGAAAAATATTAAAACAGAAATTTTAAAATTCGCATTATATTGACGGAGTGTTCACGTGCCAGTTTTTATTGTAATTTGTAAATCTGTTTACAAAGACAAATCAGGTTAAAAAAAATTTTTTTTTCCAAAATATCGGTTTGCTATTAATACAACAGTATAAACTACGGAATTCAAATCATATTTCATATGCGTTAACTGTAGGTTAGCCTATATGTTGTCTTACATTGATTTAGTACTGTAGAGATGGCGAGCTTGCATTTTTATAGTATACGAATATGTCTTATAATTTACGAGTTGGGCACATGTTTTTTAATGTACAATTGTCGCTGAATCGTAAAACTGGAATTTTACCACCAATAAAGAAGTCAGATATTATAATCTTCGTTTGTATGTTTATGTCAAATTGCCACACATACCATGAGCTTTAATTATTTGGAGATAATAAAAAAGATTTATTAGCTTACATATTTTTGACCAAAAATTAATACGCATAATTTACCGTGTTTAAACATTAATCCTCTTAAATGGTAACTGTGCCGTTAATCAGGTTTAAATTGATCACGGTTAGACGGCTCGTTCAGAAGCCCAGAAGCCAAATAAATCACGCATTCGGAATGAATTTTAGTTCCCCATTACACAGATAAAGCTGTATATATATATAGAGTAAAATAATTATTCTTTCCTATATATGATTTAAACCAAATATGAGAGATTCTCTCAATTTATAGTTTGGATTTAATTTGCGCATTGATACCCCACATCAGGAGGTGATATAAAGATATGTTGACAATGCTAAGTAAAGTACTATTCTTTCGAAATATTTAACGTTAAAAAAATATTTTTTATTGAGTGATACCTACCGCTATGGGAAGTAAGATTATACTAGGTTTAAGGCAAAAGTCTCACAATGTATTTCTCAAAGTTGNGTGATACCTACCGCTATGGGAAGTAAGATTATACTAGGTTTAAGGCAAAAGTCTCACAATGTATTTCTCAAAGTTGAGACTATACACTACTTTCCGATTATACATTAATCGCTTGTGCATTGCACATTACCTTTGAGGAAAAGTTATAATAGGTCCTCAGTTGTGTAAACAATTTGTAGTAAAGACAGTATAACTCTTCTGACGTAAGGAAGTGTGAATAAAACCTGATTTAGAGAACGCAGAAATAAATAACTTAAAGTGAGAGCAAGAATGAGGTGTAGATAACGTGAAATGTCGAACGTTAATAAATAATTCAGGTTGTCTGTATTAGAAAAAACAATTTTTTCTCTGCACTCGTATAGTGATGCAGGAATGCACACGAACTTCAGCTTCCTTCTCCAAATACCAATCATAATCATATATGACGTAAAGTTAAACAGCAAATTATGCCTTTTGGAAATGTCTACAACGTTTCAGGATGACTCTGCTCCATGGTGTCACTATCGTGTTCAGCATATTGAGGCCGCATTGGTTTGTTGGTCATGTCATTCACCTCTCTCCACGGCGAACCAGGTTTGACTCCTGGCGGGGCCAACCCCATATTTCTGCAAGTAAGAAACATGGCGTACGTTGCTGTTGGCCGGTGGGTTTTCTGGGAATATTCCCGTTTTCCCCACTATTTCATTCTGCCGCTGCTCCATCTTAATGATATTCCCTTTCACGTCCATATCACACCCTTCATCACCGCCACTATCACCACAATAGCATGTTCTAAGATACAGCCAGCCCACACCAAGGCAAACCGGGTTCGATTCCCGCTGGAATCGCCCTTGTATTTTCGCACTGGGAATAGTGCCAGATGATGCCGCTGGTCGGTGGGTTTTCACAGGGATCTCCCGTTTCTCCCGTCCTTGAATTCCGGCGCTGCTCCATACTTACCTCGCTTCACCCTCATCGGCTCTCAAGACCTTGATGTTAAGAGGTGCCCAAATATCTTCACTCACGCTTCACTCACTGTAAGACACATCACTGTCAGAATGCGTCACGCCTTCATAGAAGTTTTCCTGTGGAACAAATTGTTTGTAACTTATAACAGGCAGCAGTTGTAATTATACGATTTAGTTACTTCTGTGAGATAGTTTAGTGACGTAAAGTCAGGACCGAATCGGCCGTCTTGAATTTCCATAGCCCACCCACTGCCAGCGGTGGCAATCCTAAGCCTTAATATTATTATAAAGGATTTATATGGACAATGCATTTGTTTACATACGCTTTCCCTACCTGATATGACACCGATTTGTTTTAATCGGACTTCCGCTACTTTTTAAATTATCATTAACTAATCCATAATAGGCAACAGAGCTGTGAAAGATTCCAAGGTATGTAGTGTGAGTACATCATAACAACCTGACATTGTAAACTACACTCACGGGCAGTTAAATTAGATATTCCTGCCTAGTAGCGTGTAGCACCGCCTTTCGCCCTGATGACGGTGGTAATGCGGCGTGGCAGGGACTTAACAAGGCAGCGGAAGCGGTCGGGAGCGTTACTGATCCAGCACCGCTGCACAGCCTCCCACAATGCACGGAGATCGGTCGGAGCAGGATCTACGGCACGCACATCCCTCTCAACAGCATCCCAGATGTGTTCGATANCAATGCACGGAGATCGGTCGGAGCAGGATCTACGGCACGCACATCCCTCTCAACAGCATCCCAGATGTGTTCGATAAGGTTGAAGTCGAGTTAGCTTGGGGGTCAGGCAAGCAACATAAAGTCTGCGGAGTGCCCGTGCAATCACTCGGTCACAATTCGGGGGTAATGGGCCGGTGCACTGTCTTGCTGTAGGCACAGGTCTACTGCAGGATGCTGTGGGCGTAGAAATGGGTGCACATGACCTGCCAGCGGGCCCCCGTATACTTCACTGGAGAGAGACGACGGTAAATGTAAGAAGGGACCCATTTCATCCCACGTTAACAGTCCCCATACGAGTATACCACCACCACCGGCCTGAACTGCACACTGCTAACACGAGGGATCCATATATGCATGCAGCCTACTTGGCGAGGCACTCGTACACTGTCATCGGTTTGTACCACCGTGAACCTCGACTCTTCCGTCCATACGACCTTTTTCCATGCGTCGATTGTCCAGTGGCAGTGTTCCAGTACCCACGTTAATCGTTGACCCTTGTGACGAGCGGTGAGCAGAGGTTCCGTAGTGGTGCGGCGGCTTCTGTATCCCGTAGCGAGTAGATAGTTCTGGATGTTAGGGCTGCTCACAAGTTGTTGTGGTTTAGCATTAAATTTGCGAGTTATTTGCTACACTGTGGCCTGCATATCCGCTGTTACGAACCGAGCAAACAGACGGCGATCCTTGTCATCGACACGTTGTACACCACGACAATTGTCCCTGACGGCGCGGTGATGGTTTTACCCGAATCCATGAACTCACGGTACACTCTTGACACGGTGGCGCGNCAATTGTCCCTGACGGCGCGGTGATGGTTTTACCCGAATCCATGAACTCACGGTACACTCTTGACACGGTGGCGCGGGGAAATCCAAGAGCCTGCATGCCGTAGGACTGAACTGAATTAGGTGTGATAAATCAGTATATATAGACAAAATTATTTCAGAAGAAAATTTGATTATCTGGAGTTTGTAATAAACGTAGCTGATTATTGATAAATTTACAATTAGTACGTCTCAAATCTCTGAGAACTGTATAGGCAACACGATAACTTCAAGGAAACAGTTAATAAGTACATGTACAGGTTTCTTCCATATTTCCCATAACTTTAAACCTTCGTGGCTTAATAGAACTTGTTTTGCTCTCCTGTAACTTTTTTGTTTAATCTCTGAATAGGAGCTACAAACTGTGAACTTTTATGACCAAAAACTATCGCGAAGACAGTAAATAACTGGGAGTTAATTAACTTTCCCCAGTTAGCAGTAACAACAAAATAATCGTTTACCAATGAACTTCTTCCTAGTGTAAAAACATGCCAGAAATATCCACGGGTGCTAAAGAAAGCTACATCCTTTGCTACAGTGATTCAAATTTTGCGATTTCCTATTTTAAAAAGAGGTTATTTTTATATTTTATTTTTTTTGCAGTGAGGACATAGGAAAAGTAATTTTGTATTTTAAAATAAATAGTTTAAGGCATCTTTAAAAACTCAGAATGATTATCGAAGATTGCTATATAATCTGATCATGTCGTNGATTATTGATAAATTTACAATTAGTACGTCTCAAATCTCTGAGAACTGTATAGGCAACACGATAACTTCAAGGAAAGGTTATAAAATTCAAAAAAAATTTAGGAATGTTTGAATACTACGGTTGCTTGGTGGTAGAGTTAACAACTCAATTCTCTTGGACTAACAGGTGCCATATTGAAAACCAGAAACCGTCAAAATTGTCCTAAAAATTTTACACGCAGGCAAATAATTTTGAATCAATTTTATATTTAATGTGTGATAAAATAAGAGTGCGCGAAAATTGCAGTGGTAAACACTGTGCTTGCCGTAAAATGTATTGTTAATTTAAAAAATCTTATTCCGCGTTCACGTAAAATTGGGGTAAAGTAAAATAATTGTCTTAGTTTGACGTGCAATTTATTCGCAGTCTAACAAACGCAGTTTACCAAACTATCGCATACAGCCAATAGTCAACCAAGCACAGAGAAGTATGTAAAGTCGAGAATTGTAAAATTGGGGTGAAAAGTGAGAGATTCTTACAAACATTTTAAATTGTCCATACCCAATTACGCACGGCCACTATTTGTTATATTTGTTATACAGGCTCACGATAAGATTTCGATACCTAAATCTGGCAGCCTAAATACCTTGTTCATAATCAAAAGCGTAATACTTTTCGTGTGACGTTAAAATNTTCGATACCTAAATCTGGCAGCCTAAATACCTTGTTCATAATCAAAAGCGTAATACTTTTCGTGTGACGTTAAAATGAAGATGCTTCAAATAAGTCTTCTTGAATAAATTTTACTGCACTAACGCATCATAAACTTCACTGCCATAGAAAATTCCAGAAATTCTGCAAGATTCATGAGCATTCCCAAAAAGTAACAAAAACCTCAGTGAAAGGTATAAGATCTGGATTTATAGCTAACATACATACATTTCTGAATCCTTGAGAGAAATTACTATGATGAAACGATTTTGATTTGTGTTTCTGAGTACTAAATTTATTATTTCTTAAGTTGACAGTGAATGATGAAATATATTAATTAAAATTCATCAGAATAATCATATTTAAAAAATTTGGTACTAAATGAGACTACTGAATCTACTTTTCGTTGCAGATTTGAATAAATAACGTATTTTGTAATGCAGTGTACATTTAATCTCACTTAATTTTTATCACAAGAATATTTCTTCTACTATAAATTAATGTTTTCAAGTCATTCTCAATTATTTTCTGCTTGCAAGTATATTTGTAGCATACGTTGTTTAGCATATAAAAATAAGTTTGAAATACTTGGCCACGATTATTAAAATGTCTTACAGAGACGACAGTTAATAAGTACATGTACAGGTTTCTTCCATATTTCCCATAACTTTAAACCTTCGTGGCTTAATAGAACTTGTTTTGCTCTCCTGTAACTCTTTTTGTTTAATCTCTGAATAGGAGCTACAAACTGTGAACTTTTATGACCAAAAACTATCGCGAAGACAGTAAATAACTGGGAGTTAATTAACTTTCCCCAGTTAGCAGTAACAACAAAATAATCGTTTACCAATGAACTTCTTCCTAGTGTAAAAACATGCCAGAAATATCCACGGGTGCTAAAGAAAGCTACATCCTTTGCTACAGTGATTCAAATTTTGCGATTTCCTATTTTAAAAAGAGGTTATTTTTATATTATTTTTTTTTGCAGTGAGGACATAGGAAAAGTAATTTTGTATTTGAAAATTAATAGTTTAAGGCTTCTTTAAAAACTCAGAATGATTATCGAAGATTGCTATATAATCTGATCATGTCGTTTCAGCTCTTTGGAAATAACNATCTTTAAAAACTCAGAATGATTATCGAAGATTGCTATATAATCTGATCATGTCGTTTCAGCTCTTTGGAAATAACGTATTTAAACATATAATTTATCAACTTTTCACAAATTTACATTTTATGTATACACATATTAAACATTTTGTATTTAAGCTTATATGGCGGCTAAGGAATGAAATAGCATCAGCTCTGTAAAGATCGTAGTAAAAAAATTTACTTGACGACAGAAGAAAGCGTTTCAGGAATGGTTTTAACAAAGTTAAGGAAAACTCTGAATTTCGATACACAGGCACTCCATTTAAATACGAGGCACGTATAATTCGAGTTTCACATTCGAGAAAATTAGTTTTCCTTTGATTTTGAAAAATTATTGCAATAAAGCTGAACGTTTTAAATATTTTATAATTGCTTTCTTCTTATTATTATTAACAGAATAAAATGATTGTGTGTGCAGAGACTGCCTTATCTACGTTAATAGTGTTATGGAAATGTCTTGCTGTGAGTAAACTCAGAAATATGAAATTGAGAACTGTATTCGAACTACTTAATATATTTCGATGTGGTTTATTTTATTGAATATGTTTTAGAATTAACAAAATCCACCGCATACGGTAATAGTTGATCCGATGTATGTTTTTGAATAAAGATGTTGATATTTTCGTATAATAGCTTGTAAAAACAATCAAATTAATACATACATATGCAAAGATAGGTTGTTCAAAATTGTATAAAGATGTATAATGTAAAACTGTATAATAAAAAATTTAAAACTAAATAAAAACATTCTGAATTTTAACCATTTTTAATTTTCTTAAAAGCTTCTGTTTTAAAATGTTAAAATAATAATTTTCTTTGCGAAAAATAAATTTCAATTATTATATAGTTGTAGATAATATTATCTTGCTGATTTTAAGACAAATATTTTGGCATAATTACTTTTTTGTGGCTTATATGCGTATTTTTTNGATAATATTATCTTGCTGATTTTAAGACAAATATTTTGGCATAATTACTTTTTTGTGGCTTATATGCGTATTTTTTTGCAACAAGTTGGCGTCTGCAATTATTTCATTGAAAACCTAGACTCTATCAATGATTTCTGCGTATAATAAGTTGCCGGCATTCAAATATCTTGTTAGTAAATCTAATCCCATCANTAGACTCTATCAATGATTTCTGCGTATAATAAGTTGCCGGCATTCAAATATCTTGTTAGTAAATCTAATCCCATCAGAATATAAGTGGTTTACTCACTGTTCATTATTTTATACTGTATTTCGTGAATTTGCACACTGTGAAACCTTTCCATAGCTCTTAACTCCAAAACTCAAGTTTGTTTGTACTCTTTCGCATGCATTAACTTTTCTAGTGACTCCTGTTGACCTGGTTTACACATTTTTCCTCTTATACCCTTCCACTACACCCCCTACCAAACACTCCCCCCCCCNCCCGCGGCATAAGATCGGAAAATAATCATATCGCGTAATCGTCGTGTTTTTTTACTGCTGTCATCACTGAAGCCCGCTCTTCTATTATCAATAAGGTCGATTGCGCACAAGGAGCAATCCAACGTTTCTTATCACGGGCTTGACGAAGCAAAGTTTGAAAGCAACTTCTGCGTTTCTTTTGAACAGGTTATGATAAAACAATTCCAAAGTGGAAAATCGTGAATTTTTTTTTATCGTTCTTAAAAGAAACCTTATCTATGTAAATAACTACCAGTTTCAGGCCAGTCTCTTTCCTAGAAATGTATCCCTTCCACCGTAAGCAAATTAAAGCAAACTGAACATTAGTAGTAGAAAATATTTTTCTTATACACACTCTCTCTCTCTCTCTCTCTCTATATATATATATATATATATATATATATGTAAGTCAGTAATTATATCTTCGTGACTGAGGGAGTTTAGGGGTATTTAATATTCCTGACTTGAATTCGTGACGTCCTGAGTCTCGTACTAAACAGCTGCACTGGAAATGATTTTCCAAAAGTGATGTATCCCCTCTGCAGAACATTGCTAGTACAATTCCTTACTCCCCTACCAACTCGAGAAAGTTTACTGTTGTATGTAAATAGCCTGAAGAGGTAATTAAAATTAACTGATACCATGGTGGTGTAATGTATTACAATAGCATTGTTAAAGTAAGCACAACAATGTTTTAATTTTACTTTTGTGTGAGTTGTTNGGTGGTGTAATGTATTACAATAGCATTGTTAAAGTAAGCACAACAATGTTTTAATTTTACTTTTGTGTGAGTTGTTTCTTTATGATACAAATTTCGGTGTATATCATGTGGTATACTTCAAAAACGTATTTTTAATTGTAAAGGCAGCAGGTNCCTTTATGATACAAATTTCGGTGTATATCATGTGGTATACTTCAAAAACGTATTTTTAATTGTAAAGGCAGCAGGTTTTAAACATAATTTTTTTCAGCTGTATTAAGAAGTAGGTTAACTACATAATTTTGATAGCTTCGGCAATTCCTCTTTGCGAAGCTTATATAATGTGTAATGTATAATTATCATTTAGCATTGATNCGCAGGTTTTAAACATAATTTTTTTTCAGCTGTATTAAGAAGTAGGTTAACTACATCATTTTGATAGCTTCGGCAATTCCTCTTTGCGAAGCTTATATAATGTGTAATGTATAATTATCATTTAGCATTGATNCATTTTGATAGCTTCGGCAATTCCTCTTTGCGAAGCTTATATAATGTGTAATGTATAATTATCATTTAGCATTGATATGTCTGATAAATCACTATAAAATCGCCTAACTTAACTCTTGGAAATATTTCCTATAAAAAAGTTATTTTCTGAACAAAGTCTTGTTATGCGGTCTGCTCACAATTGAAGCTTTGATTTTCAACTTTCCTTTAACATTAAGGGNTTTCTGAACAAAGTCTTGTTATGCGGTCTGCTCACAATTGAAGCTTTGATTTTCAACTTTCCTTTAACATTAAGGGGGTTTTTTTTTTTTAATACATATCCTAATGTCCCATCGACAGTGAGATCGTTCTAGAGTAGAAACAAGTTGCTCGNGGGTTTTTTTTTTTTAATACATATCCTAATGTCCCATCGACAGTGAGATCGTTCTAGAGTAGAAACAAGTTGCTCGCACTGGCAGGAGCAGATGAGGTAACAGCATTGGCCTGCAGAAAGGAACCATCACGACTCTCGTCTGGAGCAATTTTGAAGAAAATCGTTGAAAACCAAAATCGGTGTGCTGGACCGGAAACCGAACCTGAGTTATCCCACCCGAGAATCCGGAGTGTTGCCACTTCACACCTGCACCACCTCGGTTGGTGTGGTTAATATATCACAAATAATGTTATTTTTAAGATTTTGCTCCTGCTATAGTCTGCATTTCATAAGCCTGCCATTCATTTTCAGCCCACAGTATATACTTACTTCTCTTGCTTATACACATCTTCTGACATGAAATGCCAACTGATAAACCAACCTGACAAAACGTGACTCTTGTATAAATCAGTTTATCAATACAACTAACTAGTTTAAATTTCGCCGCTTCTAAATGCGTGTGTATAATTCGCCTAAAGTGTGACTACACGGACTGAATTGGCATAAAATAAATTATAATTAGTGTCAATTCAGGCTTTATCTTCAGCATTCCGAAGTGCTNTACACGGACTGAATTGGCATAAAATAAATTATAATTAGTGTCAATTCAGGCTTTATCTTCAGCATTCCGAAGTGCTAATATTTGTATTTTGGAAGTGGGCCTCTCTGGCATCCCTTAAAGCTTATGACATTCCACATTTCGTTAATTTTTTTTTTTGTTTGTAAATCACAAAAGTGTTCAATTTTAATTGTAAATGTGTAATATAGTAATATAGAACTTTGCGTGTAAATAATATTATTAATAATATTTCAGTCCTTTCCGACATTTTAAAACAGTGCTGGGTGTTAAACTGAACTATCTTCCAGTTCGCGACACAAACGTACTCTAGTCCGTTTAATACCCGGTTAAGCCGTTCTGTATTGTCATGTGGCTGATAGTGTTGATACGTTAGGTGGCTTACATGCAAACTACGGCTATGTCGGTGATGTGTGATTGATGTAGTCACGTATGCTCCTCTTCATCTGAAATGCATCTCACGCTCTGTTTCGCCAGCGGTAATCCAATCAGGAATAGCTGCTACCACAATCACCAGGGTTGTAGTGAGGAAGCCTGGCAGCCATTTATGGTGAATTTAATCGAAATACACCCACACAGATTATCTGTAGCAGTATGAAAGATACGGGAGAACCCTGAGAAAACCAAACAAATTTTGAGAAACNACACCCACACAGATTATCTGTAGCAGTATGAAAGATACGGGAGAACCCTGAGAAAACCAAACAAATTTTGAGAAACGATTTTATTTTTTACCAGCCTTGTAAATGGAACAATTTAGAATAAAGGATTTCAACAAAACTAACGCGCTGATTTANACACCCACACAGATTATCTGTAGCAGTATGAAAGATACGGGAGAACCCTGAGAAAACCAAACAAATTTTGAGAAACTATTTTATTTTTTACCAGCCTTGTAAATTGAACAATTTAGAATAAAGGATTTCAACAAAACTAACGCGCTGATTTANTATTTTATTTTTTACCAGCCTTGTAAATTGAACAATTTAGAATAAAGGATTTCAACAAAACTAACGCGCTGATTTATTCTGTTAGCAAACTATGTTCGAAGTAAAGATTTCAGGAATATTAGATGAATTTTTCAACCATTTCGGAATAATGAACTGAGTCCGCGGTGGTGTAACGGTCACAGCTCTCTTCCTGGTACAACACTGGTTTTTGCGTGTGAGAAACGAAGGCTGCGTTGCCGTTTGCTGATGAGTTTTCTCGAGGTAGTGCCGTTTCCCCCACCATTGCATTCCTCTGCTTCTCCAACAAACTCCCAAAAAAAATATACGACGAAAATTTATGTACAACTTTTCCTTAAAGTGATTATTAATGGAGCTAAGTACCCTCAAATAACGAGACTTGAAATTATTTTCCTTACAAAGATCAGGAAATACTTGAGATTAAGCAACAAATCGGTGAGTAGTGTTTTGTAGAACGGGGATTTTATACCTGTGAAAATGCGGTCGGTAATATCATCCCCCTTCATTAGCAAAATAAGGGATATCACCCTGTTTTTGTTAAGAAACAGCACTTTAATGTCAACAAATGTGTTTACTTTCTCGCGTCCTCCCCCTTGACACTACTTTCAGCAGACCACCGTGACGTATTTGGAAAGGGCGCCCGCTTTATTAGCGAGGAGCTATGGGTTGAAACTCTGAGTAAGGCATGGATGAATGAACCGTTGTAACACTTGAGGTTAGGTTCGTGAAATTTGCAATCCACCNTGAAACTCTGAGTAAGGCATGGATGAATGAACCGTTGTAACACTTGAGGTTAGGTTCGTGAAATTTGCAATCCACCCTCCTATTGGCCTTCGGCGAAGGGAAAAGGGCCGAATAACGGGTGTGTTACTAAGTCCATGGCAGAGGTCGCGAAGTTTTCTTTGTAACATGAACTTATAGACACGAATCCCGGATGTGACGTCCCCAGATAAATCTCCCCGCAAACGCCGAATATGTGGAAATCAATAATAAATTATTGTGTTAACAACCCCGCTTAATGCATCTGGATAACCGTGTGGGATGGGTTGAGTGCCACTAGACCATACCAGATGACAAACATCATCTGACGTCGTCTTCCTCGTTAAGGATTATAAACAGTTCATATTTGTTAGTAATGCTGTTCAACAAAGGGTATGTCTCATTTGGCAATTTACAATTTATAGATTTTTTTTTNGTTCATATTTGTTAGTAATGCTGTTCAACAAAGGGTATGTCTCATTTGGCAATTTACAATTTATAGATTTTTTTTTTAATTTTGCACGTCATGTGACAACTTTCTTTTTGCAAGGGTAGTGGCCAGTTTCGTTGTCTGCGGAAGTTGGGTTCCCTAGTTGGCTCTATAGCAGTTTGTTAGTAGTTTTTTTCTTTTAAGAGTTTCGTTATGGCTGACCAAGTATTACATGCATCTTTATCTTGTGTTTCGCATTTTCAAAGTTCCATTTGACTAGTGACTGATTTTTTTTCTGTGGATATATTTTCAACTTTTACCAGAGAGTAGAATAATTATCTGCGTTCGGGCATAAGGGGATCAGGAAATAGGCGCCACGCGCCGGCCGGCCACCATTTTGTAACGTAACCCAACTGCCATATTGAATTTGGGTGACATTGACCTTTGAATTTGACCTTGACCCCGTTCCTATGATCTTGAATGGCCTTGAACTTAAAAAAATCCAAAAATTAGCAGAAAAATTCCAAAATTCCAAAAAAAAAAAAATTAAAATAAAATAAAACTAAATTATTTTAATATGTACATGTAGGAAGTGCGGAGTTCGATGAAAGGTGGATCGACTAAGCTCCCGACACGACAGGCATTCGCCAGGTTGTCCAGTGTCCATCACGCCAGCCATGTTAGATGTTGATGACCATGACCTTGAACCTTGACCTTGAATGACCTTAAAGCCAAAAAGTAAAAAAAATTAAATTTTTAACAAATTCCTATGACACATGACTCAAGGCACAAGACACAAGACCAAAGGCACAGGACCAAAGACCCGAGTCCCGAAATTAAAAAATTAAAATTTCAAATGTTTGGATATAACGGGGCCCGGAGCCGTAGCCGACATTATACTCTGTCATTCCGGTCTTCCGGCTGTCATGATCTCACACCACCCAACCACCAAAATAAATACGAGTGACCTTGAAATTGACCTTTAAACTTTTCCCATGACCTTGAACCCAAAAAATTACAAAATACTTCAAAAAAAGAGACATAAAAAACTTCCAAATTTTTATTTAAAAACTAATAAAAATTATTTAAAAATTACTATTTAAAAATTTATTTAAAAAATTAACATTTCCGGAGGTTTCCTCAGCCCCACGTCCAGCAGACGACTGACCCTCGCCAATGTTTCTCATTGGTTAATTAGTCTGTTCCCCCTCCAATCCCTCCACCAATGTTTCTCATTTGTTAATTAGTCAACGGGCCTCCACCGCCCTCACCTTTGATCATTCCATCGCGTGCATACACCATGTTCTTTGCANTAACCTTGAACCCAAAAAAATTACAAAATACTTCAAAAAAATAGACATAAAAAAACTTCCAAATTTTTATTTAAAAACTAATAAAAATTATTTAAAAATTACCATTTAAAAATTTATTTAAAAAATTAACATTTCCGGAGGTTTCCTCAGCCCCACGTCCAGCAGACGACTGACCCTCGCCAATGTTTCTCATTGGTTAATTAGTCTGTTCCCCCTCCAATCCCTCCACCAATGTTTCTCATTTGTTAATTAGTCAACGGGCCTCCACCGCCCTCACCTTTGATCATTCCATCGCGTGCATACACCATGTTCTTTGCATTTGTCATTTGTTTAATTTTAAACACCTAGGGGATTCTAGTGTATTAATTATCGATTTCATAACCAGAGAAACTCGCATTGGTTGTTTGCCTTGAGCTTACCCCAATAACATTGAACTCGAAAAATCGAGAAAAATTGCTGTCCATACAATTGTCAGTTATTAGCTGGTTACAACAAGGGGCCATACACCGGCTAGCAATACTAATTAACGACTGATTGCATACAACACAAAAGACCGACTCCGCCCAATACTGACTCCGCCCAAGACTGACTCTGCCCTCTGCCCAAAAGACTAACTACACCCAAGACTGGTTCCTGATAAGACTAACTTAGGCCCAAGGTTAGCTCTGACCAGTTCCTACAAAACAGGATATAACAACCTGCCATACCACCTACCTATACAAACAAACGATATTGGCCAATCTCGGATTGTAGTGCTGCATGTGGTGCTAATTGTAGTCCTGATTGTGGTGCATATGGTGCAAGTGGTGCTACTTGTAGTGCATATGGTGCTGATTGGTGTGCATGTGGTGCTAATTGGGGTGCTGATTGTGGTGTGTGCGTGGTGCATATTGTGGTGCAAGTGGTGTGCGTGGTGCATATTGTGGTGCAAGTGGTGTGCGTGTGGGGCCAGTCTTGTTAAGGGTCGGCCTGGCAGGCATGAACTGTCTGCTTTGTGTGACCGTGATTTCAAGCTGAGTAAAGAACTTGTCTGGAAGAAACTGTTGATGATATTACTGCATGGTAATATGACCAAGGAACAATATAAAATGCCAGGTTGAAAGCAGGCATAAATATGANCAACAAAACAGGATACAACAACCTGCCATACCACCTACCTATACAAACAAACGATATTGGCCAATCTCGGATTGTAGTGCTGCATGTGGTGCTACTTGTAGTCCTGATTGTGGTGCATATGGTGCAAGTGGTGCTACTTGTAGTGCATATGGTGCTGATTGGGGTGCATGTGGTGCTAATTGGGGTGCTGATTGTGGTGTGTGCGTGGTGCATATTGTGGTGCAAGTGGTGTGCGTGTGGGGCCAGTCTTGTTAAGGGTCGGCCTGGCAGGCATGAACTGTCTGCTTTGTGTGACCGTGATTTCAAGCTGAGTAAAGAACTTGTCTGGAAGAAACTGTTGATGATATTACTGCATGGTAATATGACCAAGGAACAATATAAAATGCCAGGTTGAAAGCAGGCATAAATATGATTAAATATCACTGATGAAATGTATAAGTAATTATATATATATAAAGCAAAGCTAGGCCAAGTAGATACATATGTTGCCACTGTGGAAAAGACTTCGATTTTTTTCATAAAGATGATGCATGCCAATGATTGTATGAAGTCTACTGTTAAGCTTACCTCTATGGATGTACCTGCTCCCACTGCTGGAAAACTACATGTTAAACAGTGTTGCTACTGTGGAAAGATCTTCAGCAAAATCTGCCATGCTCGGCGACATGAGAGAACCGCCTGTACGAAGAGTCCTTTTCGCGCGATGAAGCATTACGACAATGGGCACATGCGTTTTATGCAAGGTGATATATTGAAGAAGCACATCAATAACTGCAATGATTCGTCTTTTGAGAGCCATAAAGTGATGTCATTATACCCTGCTGCATCGATGTATACTGATTCCACAGGCGATGATGACGGGACAGTTAATGCCAATGACGGAATGAGACACCTACGGGGTTTGGTAGTCAGTATGTGTGGAATGTACACTTGCAAGACGTTCGCGTGANAGAACTGCAATGATTCGTCTTTTGAGAGCCATAAAGTGATGTCATTATACCCTGCAGCATCGATGTATACTGATTCCACAGGCGATGATGACGGGACAGTTAATGCCAATGACGGAATGAGAGACCTACGGGGTTTGGTAGTCAGTATGTGTGGAATGTACACTTGCAAGACGTTCGCGTGAAATCGACGAACTTCAGAATAAACAGTTGTCGGCTCTAAATACTGATGATGACTGTGCGACCCCTAAAAAGTAAAATAAACGTGATATTGAGAATGACACAGGGGGTTAAGACGCCTGATTTTAGCGGAACTTTTAGGCATGGGCTAAGAAGACTTTGAAAACCTTATGAGAACTTTAACAGCTTCCCTTTCGTTACTATCCCTGTGTTTTCCTGTGAGAACATTTTCTGATACTACCGCACATGGGAATCATACCGGTCGATACCACNGGGTTTGGTAGTCAGTATGTGTGGAATGTACACTTGCAAGACGTTCACGTGAAATCGACGAACTTCAGAATAAACAGTTGTCGGCTCTAAATACTGATGATGACTGTGCGACCCCTAAAAAGTAAAGTAAACGTGATATTGAGAATGACACAGGAGGTTAAGACGCCTGATTTTAGCGGAACTTTTAGACATGGGCTAAGAAGACTTTGAAAACCTTATGAGAACTTTAACAGCTTCCCTTTCGTTACTATCCCTGTGTTTTCCTGTGAGAACATTTTCTGATACTACCGCACATGGGAATCATACCGGTCGATACCACTGGTCGGCTAATTTTCTTTTCGGATCTCCCATTTCTCCCGCCCTTGCAAACCATACTTATCTCGCTTCACCCACATTACCTCTCAAATTCCCGGTATTATCTGCCAAAATCTCTCCACTCCGCTCTTATACAGGTTGAGTATAAAAGAATACCCCTAATTTTAAANACTTATCTCGCTTCACCCACATTACCTCTCAAATTCCCGGTATTATCTGCCAAAATCTCTCCACTCCGCTCTTATACAGGTTGAGTATAAAAGAATACCCCTAATTTTAAAGTCAATAATATCAAAACCAAACAACATGCAGCCTTGGCTGACCAATCAAATGAACCGAGGAACCGTGAAGTTTGTTTACCATACATTCATCAATGTTCAATGTGACCACCATGAGCGGCCCGAACGACATCTANAGGAACCGTGAAGTTTGTTTACCATACATTCATCAATGTTCAATGTGACCACCATGAGCGGCCCGAACGACATCTACGCGATAATGAAACTCGTTCCACGCTCTTGTCAGCATGTCCGGTTTGGATGGCGTTCGTAACTCTCAGTTTGAGGTGGTGAGGGGGTAGCAAGCTCGCATTCGCATTCGACACGTTAATGTGAAGGGGACGCTCTGATCTTTCCTTTATGGTGCGCCACCCCATTGGCACCTAGCTATTCGCGGATACCTGAACGAGACGTTGCCGCAACGCAGGATTGGTCGAGGAGCAGCTGGTGATCAGGCTCTTCATCACTGGCTCCCAAGAAGTCCGGATCTTACCCCGTGAGATTTTTTCTATGGGGGTACATAAAGGATCAAGGTGTTTCGTCCACCATTGCTGGCTAACATTAACGACCTCAAAACGAGAATTACGGATGCCATCCAAACCGTAACCCCGGAAATGCTGACAAGAGTATGGAACGAGTTTGATTATCGCGTAGATGTCGTTCGGGCCGCTCGTGGTGGTCACATTGGACATTTATGAATGTATNATGGAACGAGTTTGATTATCGCGTAGATGTCGTTCGGGCCGCTCGTGGTGGTCACATTGGACATTTATGAATGTATAGTAAACAACCTTTACGGTTCCACGGTTCATTTGATTGGTCAATCAAGGTTTTAGGTTGTTTGGTTTTGATATTATAGACCTTCAAAGTNCACGGTTCATTTGATTGGTCAATCAAGGTTTTAGGTTGTTTGGTTTTGATATTATAGACCTTCAAAGTTGGGGTATGTTATACTCTCTCTGTATTACTGAGCCAATCAGGATAAGGTTACCCCGATACCGAACATAGCCTATGTGAATCGTGTCATGCACCTAAATGTAGATTTACAATGGCCCGTCGCATTCGTCCGTTATCAATCAGTCCGTCATACGACCGTCCGTCTCCCAGCCGAGCGATTAAAATCGGACTTCGTACGTTCCTCGGTTCATAGCTGCAAACTAACAGACAAAACTGTTCATAAATAGGAAAAAATTTGCTTTAAAAGTAAAAATTATTGGCCGTATTGTGTGGGTAAATACACAAAACGCAAGTANATAAATAGGAAAAAATTTGCTTTAAAAGTAAAAATTATTGGCCGTATTGTGTGGGTAAATACACAAAACGCAAGTAGGCTACACGTAAATAACGAAAACTAATCTATTAAAAAAAATTTTGAATAACATAATAACAATGATTTTATTTCTTCTGCTATTGCACAGAAGGAACTCATATCACCGGCGTGATTATCAACAACTCTTCAGAAAAAATGTAACGTCATCGCATTTTACAGCTACATAAACACAATGAAAATAAAAAACGAGCCAATCATAACACTGCACACACTACACGCCCTTCTAATGAATTCGGAATCATAGGAAAGGGGAGAATGAACGTTAACAAAAAGGTAAAGTTCAGAATTTGTAGTTCCATCCGTCCGACAAAAGCTAGGCAAGCTTTAACATTTGACGGACGGATGTAACTACAAATTCTGAACTTTTTTTTCCGTCAAAAGTTAAAGCTTGCCTAGGTTTTGTTGGACGGGCAGATAGAATTTTTAGATGCACCCGATTGGCTGTTGATCGCGTGACTAGCAGACGGGCGCGACGGGTTATTGTAAATATACCTTAGGGCGCATAACACTTGAAACCAGTCATGAATTGAGACCCGGAAATGTATATAGTTTATTTGACTGTTAGACCAAACTCTACAGATCTGTATACACCTCGGGGCAGTAATTTGTTAATTGCCTACTGCTATCGTGACGAGCACTTTATACTGAGTACTATATGTTGTACGTGATTCCGTCGGTCTCTTTCTACACGTGTACTACTGGTTAACAGTAGGGATGTTGAAAAAATATCAATATATCGAAATGACGATGTTGTATCGACGCTATATCGATATAAATCGTTTACCTATATATTTTAACAATATTTTATCGAAATAAATATATTTTTTCTGATATCGGAAATAAACATTCTTAAAATGCTCTTCCAATGTTATGAATACAAAAATTTAATTAAAAAATTACGATCTTCACATTGGCAAAATGCACCAAAAACTGGCGCCACATCTTTCTGCAATGCTTAGTCATCAGTATGTAATATTCCAAACTATTTTACATCTATCAAGCCCTTCAGAACGTAAAATTTAGGATTATAATGTACCGNGCACCAAAAACTGGCGCCACATCTTTCTGCAATGCTTAGTCATCAGTATGTAATATTCCAAACTATTTTACATCTATGAAGCCCTTCAGAACGTAAAATTTAGGATTATAATGTACCGAAAAATCAGTATTTTTCTTTCGATTTATTTTTTTGTAAAACGATACTTTTATAAATAACCAATATAAATAATATCGAAATTTTTTCCCCCGATATCAACATCCTTTCTTGACAGTCCTTCAGGGAGTGTCAGGAAACGAGTTGCCCAATCTGAAAACTAACAAGGAATCACACATTTTTAAAGTACAGCCTAGCACCGCTTTAACTCTCGAAGTTCTCGGGTTTAAATCCATTGATCGAATAAGCCTATAGGGCTTGACTGTAATGGGGGTAGACAGAATCCCATTTCATATTTGTCGTTCAATTAAAGACAACATAGGGTTATGTATTATGGTAAATTGGGTCTGAAATAATATGTATAAGAATGCTGTCGCTGATGTGTTGTTAGTGTTGGACGCACGAAGCTGCGACGATCCTAAGATGAAGCTCGGCTCTTGTGTTGCAGTACATCGGGCCCGCCATGATGCTGACGCACTCCGGCTACTCCTCCGTCGGCAAGCACGAGCTGTACTCGATGTGACGCCACGCCCGCGTCGCCGCTCCCTGCCGCCGCCACCGCCGCTGCCTGCACGACCCGCCGCCGTCGCCCTGAGGCCCGGAGCGGCGTCTGGGGGCGGCCTCCGCCTCCGCCTTCCCGCTGCCGACCCTCGGCCGCCGCCGCCCGCGCGTCTGCGAGCGCGCGTCGCAGACCGACGACCGCACCGCTTCCTGCTACATGTGAGACGCTCTACCCGCCCGAGCAACATTCCCGAGATGTACCGAGTGCGCTCGAGGTGCTGGTAGATACACGGCACTGCGCATGCGCGAATTTCACCTACGTAGGCCGCCAATTCGCGAGCGAACTGAAGGCCGCACCACGTCCTGCTACTCGTGTGCCGAGGGAAAGGGCGAGGTGCACACGAGTGTCTGTAGTCGACCGAGCAACATTCCCGAGATTTACCGAGTGCGCTCGAAGTGCTGGTAACTCCGTATTAACTGCGCATGCGCGAATTTCACCTTTCTAGGCCGCCAAGCCGTGAGCAGACCATTGACTAAAAACGAGGTAAATCGATCTCGCTGGCTGCGCAGCGCACAACCATTCTCCGTGTCCCGACATTTAACTGCTTTTCTGCTAACACGACTAGCAAAAACAGTATTTATTGGATTTGAGGTTAGAACACTGATTAGTAAACAAGTGCTATGAGACGTATGTATACGTTCTTTAACCAATTTGTAATGCGGTTTGATTAAATTCAGTTTGGTAAAAGTATTTTATTAATATAAATGTGCTTGTCATCTGAAAATTAAGATGTAAACAAACGCGTTCATTTACTGTTGACCACGTGACTCTGACAGTTGTGTGGCTTTGGATTAGGTCAATGTTGGGTGCATGCGCAGAAGACAGTAATCCGTCTAGTTTGTCCTTAGTCTATGGAGAAGGCCGACGGCCGCGCAACATCCTACCGCATGTGAGCTGGCTGCCAGAGACGAGAGCGAGACATTGACATTGACATTGAACTTTNCCTACCGCATGTGAGCTGGCTGCCAGAGACGAGAGCGAGACATTGACATTGACATTGAACTTGAAAATTGCTAAAGCATACGCTTTCAATCTCATTTCGCATCATGATATTTAAATTAGAATAGCCTATTGCAGCAAAACGAGAGATTTGCCACTGAAAATCTCAGAGAGGCTAGTTTGNTAAAATTGCTAAAGCGTACGCTTTCAATCTCATTTCGCATCGTGATATTTAAATTAGAATAGCCTATTGCAGCAAAACGAGAGATTTGCCACTGAAAATCTCAGAGAGGCTAGTTTGNGTGATATTTAAATTAGAATAGCCTATTGCAGCAAAACGAGAGATTTGCCACTGAAAATCTCAGAGAGGCTAGTTTGTAAAGTAAAAACTGCACACCACACCAGCCCACTGCCTTTCGCATAGAGGCGTTGAGGCGTGTGATATGCATGTCTGGGTCACCCGTATTGCTCCCGAAATCCCGCAAAAGTCGCAGGAGCCCAAATTATGTCACGGTAGTTAACATCTTTAGTAACGGAATTGGAATGTAGCTTTCAATTTGTGCCCGTGTTTGAAAAAACTACTTGCTTCTTATCATGCGGTAGTCACAAAAAGNATTGGAATGTAGCTTTCAATTTGTGCCCGTGTTTGAAAAAACTACTTGCTTCTTATCATGCGGTAGTCACAAAAAGAATCTTAATATTATATTACTACTACATACTCAGATACTGTCCCTATTAACAAGCCTCTCCTTTACTATCGTATGATAGTAGGTTAATGGCTTTCCTTTTTTTTTAGGAAACAAACAAAAATTGTTTTATTTCCATGCATTTTTAAACTTAATTAATTAATTATCCTAGGAGAGCAAGTAAGTATTTTTTACATGCAAAAGAAATTTATTTCAATCCACTTTANCTTAATTAATTAATTATCCTAGGAGAGCAAGTAAGTATTTTTTACATGCAAAAGAAATTTATTTCAATCCACTTTAACAGCGCATTAGCAGTAACCAGCAGCTGCCAATAGTATTAACACTTCTGGTGTACTAGGCAAATGCCGGAATGTTTGTTCGGGGAAAATACGAACCACTCAACGTGGATCGTGTTCCCAGCCCGTGGCGTGTCTGNCAAATGCCGGAATGTTTGTTCGGGGAAAATACGAACCACTCAACGTGGATCGTGTTCCCAGCCCGTGGCGTGTCTGTAAGGTCCCGATGAACAACGCACGTAACTGTTTTCGCACGCAAGTTTGCCAGAAGGAAATCAGTGCAGTGCTTCAAGAATTATATCGTTGGCTCTTCGTCAATTGGGTACATTTGAAACAGACCACTCGAAGAAATAAAAACCTTTCCTGCCTGTAAATGTGCGTTTTTTTTTTAACGTAAACACTTAAGTGGCACGTTGACAGTAATTATGGAAGCTACTTAGTAAATCACAGTGCGGTCTACAAACGTCTTATTGAAACTGGTAATTTTAAAAATTAGTGCAACTGAATCGGTTCCTCTCTCTTTTTTCTGCATACGATAAAACGATAACTGCCGTGAAAGGAACACGTCACATTGAATAACGCGTGGAATCATGGTCAGTAAGTCTATAGCAATATCAGTTGTTACGTAAGGTGGAAAGTAAGTGGCAGTGGCAGTGGCAGTAAGTATACATTAGCCAGGGCTCTCCAAAAGTGCTCACTTAACCTCTTACGAGCTATAGATGAACACGGGAGACCGTTGGTTTACAGAACTGAAACTATAGCCCGTTACACCCTATTCATTATTCTGTATTTAGTTGGTTACTTGAGCGAGTGGTTAATATTCTTGTACGAAATGTTTGTAATCAAGAATGTCTGAGGTGAGTGCACACTGTCACTATCCAAGGCCGGGATTACGATGACTTCACGTTTCACGTAACACGCTCATGCATGCCGGCTACGCCTTGGTTAATGTTTTTCACTAAGACCTGCCACGATCATTTCACGTGACGTTCACGTGATGGGAAAGCTTGTCGATGTATAGCTTTTACGTGATACGTGACTCTGCACCACGTGATCTCACTAGCCAAACACGAGGACAATGTTGTGTTATCTTCGCTTTTCATGGATTCGTTTTTATTTTGAGGATTTCGTTTGCCCGCGTTTTAAAGTAATGTTCCTCACAGAANTCTTCGCTTTTCATGGATTCGTTTTTATTTTGAGGATTTCGTTTGCCCGCGTTTTAAAGTAATGTTCCTCACAGAAATTAGGCTAGGATTACTTTTTGTTTGTTGCTTCGTAAATATTTCATGAAATTTACATTGCCACAATTCATTAATTATGTTTCTCAGGTGTGTAAAAATGCTTGCACGTAGGGCAGAATGATTGCCATTAAGTTTGCAATTTTCAGTACGCCTACATAATGAAACACAATTCAATTTTCTCAGCATATCAAAGTTTATTATAAGCTATTTACTATAAAGTGAACACTTTTTAAGGCCTTTTCAACAGGCATTAATCAGTAATAATTATATTTTGTTATGGCCTCTCAAAAGTTTACGTCTAAGTATATTGTCTTAATAATTACACGGCAATATTTATATTTAAAAGTAGCGGAAAGATACAAACTAGCTAAAAAAAAATATTAGCAGGACCTTAAAAAGTGCTTAATTTTCCATGAATTGACTAGACATGCGATAAATATGATTTACTCCAACAAATACACGAAAACATGTCTGCATATACCAGAGACATTTTGCTCTGGAGGTTATGGCGATCTCCTAGCTGTTTTCAAAGTTTGTATAACTCATGAACGCCATACTTTCGCAACTTGCCCTAACCACGTAAATGTTAGGACACAAATACGCCCATATAACTTGAATTTATATAGTTTTAAATCTGAAAATCAACGATGCTTATCACCGACATTTTTATTCAGTACAATAAGGTTACGTGCATACGTGGAGCATCATAATATACCACCCAAAAATACCACGTTTTACGTACACGTGAAAGTGCACCGTGATGCGTGTTAAGCTGGGATCACAACCATCCGTCGCCCGTCCACGAGTCAGTCATCCGTCAATCCTTCTGTGACAACTTAACATCGTGATCTTTCATTAGTTGGAGGTATATTTTGCTTGGAAATACATTTTCAAGAAATAAATATTTGAATTATTTTTTTACATTTTAAATTCCTGATTTTACCACCAAAGATAAATAAACACATACCCACCGCTTTGCATTTTTTTTTTTCAAAGTGCGTATTCGCGTCTACGGAATGTCGTCAGAAGGCGGTGGCCCATCCGTCGGTCCGTCGAAAGTTAAAGTTAAAGAAATATCTTACTGATAGGAGGATAGAAAAAAAAGTTGCCCCGCGATTGGTTGAAGATCACGTGACCGCCGTACGAACGGGCGACTGACGGATGCGACGGATGGATGTGAGTCCATATTTACGTGCGACGTGAAATCGTTATATTCCCGGCCTAATGACGGTTTTCAGTACATAAATTAAAAACGTGTTTGTCGCGCTGGTGAAATGCCGGAATTCCGGAAACTGCTGAAAACTAAAAATGGACAAATTATCGGGAAAAGGAATGAATATTTAGTTCCGTATCATTGCAGTTTTAGTTAACTTCCACCATCAGCCATGGTTTTTTCGTACCGATTTAAATTTGAAATGTTCTTTCCCTGAGAAATGATACCAAAATTGTAAGTACATACTCAGAAGCGAAAAGCCACTGCGGTTGCCATTCCCACGGTCGTTATTAAGTACGGAGTTCATTAAACATGTGTAGCGTGTATTGTGCTTCACTTAACCAACGTTTACGGAGACCAATTCACTGTGACATTCAAGAAGCCAAATAAAGTTGACAGCGGACGAGGAAACTTTGCTCTTTTTTTAACAGTAAAAGTATAAAATTTAAAATTAGCGTACATTTAAATCGATTTCTATTTGTTTTGATCTCATTAGGAAAAAGTATTTGTGTAATATAGACTAATTTGCTGTTTTAGATAAGTTGCAGTGCCCCTTGACTAGAACATGAACAATCTTCATTAGTTCCACTGCAACCGTGAAGTGAGCAAGGGTTGAGCACGCGTACAAGCTGCGCAGTCACCATCTCCATATCGCAGTTCCTGCGTTTCCTCCTACGGAACAGTCGAAAACCATGTTGCTCCGACTAAAGTTAGCACTATTTTTACATAAATAAGGGCATCGACATGCTAGGTCACTATTTTTGACAAAATGTTAACGTAAATGCTATATAATCACGCTTTTTTTTTTGTCATACAAGCGTGAGTTTCAGGTTAAAACCTTATGCAAACAAACGTCCCATCGTTGTCGAAACATGTTAATGTGACGATTATTTTACCAGTTCTTAAAATATGTGCCATGCGCAGAAGAAAGTAATTAGTCTTCCTTAATTTTAATCTAAGATTCCAACAATGATTTCCGCACGTCTCGGGAAGAACAAAAAATGGTCTGAACGACGCAGTTAATCAGGGCTTTCCGAAATGTTATGTAAATTCTGAACGAAATACACATTTTTAAAAGTGGAACTATAAAAGGGGAGTTAGTTGGGTTTGTGGTTCCAAGACGTCACTTTCTGCTCATATTTCCATCTTGGGTTTGTGGTTCCAAGACGTCACTTTCTGCTCATATTTCCATCACGATATCGTGCTAATTTGTTTATACTTGCGGCATTTGCATTTGTCTCACGAAAGGGTTTTTATAAAGCCGTAGTTATAAATTGCATAGTTTTATATACTTAAATGTAAATTTGGCGAGTTTATGGCAAGAGTGACTCCCGTGAATTTTGAATAAAACAGAGATTAGCATAGGAAATCATAATTTGATGTAGGTATGAATTACAGAGAAAAACCTTTTATGTTCGGGGGAGCCCCAATGATATGTCTTAATTAATTACATGAGCCACATAAAAATCTGTGCAGGTTATGATTGTTTCATCCTAAAACAAGTACCTAAGGCTGGCGAATTGTTTGTGGATGCGACGTTCGGCACGTTAGGCTTTCTAGCCGCGGCTTCTTCGTCCATTCTGCTCGGCCGGCTGCAGTTCAAGTCCCCTTCGAGATGGAAGAGTGCGTCACTGGGATGTCTAGCTATACAATTCCACCTCACGCATGATAGTTTCTCGGAACGAGTGGGCCGCCAGGACGGACGGCAGAGACCCAGATAGACGTCGCACTATGGGGTATTAAGCCTAAAAACCTGGCCAAAAACATTTTTATGTTATATTTGATANATATTTGAATTATTTTTTTACATTTTAAATTCCTGATTTTACCACCAAAGATAAATAAACACATACCCACCGCTTTTCATTTTATTTTAAAGTGCGTATTCCCGTCTACGGAATGTCGTCAGAAGGCGGTGGCCCATCCGTCGGTCCGTCGAAAGTTAAAGTTAAAGTTTGAGAAATGTCTTACTGATAGGCGGATAGAAAAAAAAGTTGCCCCGCGATTGGTTGAAGATCACGTGACCGCCGGACGAACGGGCGACTGACGGATGCGACGGATGGATGTGAGTCCATATTTACGTGCGACGTGAAATCGTTATATTCCCGGCCTAATGACGGTTTTCAGTACATAAATTAAAAACGTGTTTGTCGCGCTGGTGAAATGCCGGAATTCCGGAAACTGCTGAAAACTAAAAATGGACAAATTATCGGGAAAAGGAATGAATATTTAGTTCCGTATCATTGCAGTTTTAGTTAACTTCCACCATCAGCCATGGTTTTTTCGTACCGATTTAAATTTGAAATGTTCTTTCCCTGAGAAATGATACCAAAATTGTAAGTACATACTCAGAAGCGAAAAGCCACTGCGGTTGCCATTCCCACGGTCGTTATTAAGTACGGAGTTCATTAAACATGTGTAGCGTGTATTGTGCTTCACTTAACCAACGTTTACGGAGACCAATTCACTGTGACATTCAAGAAGCTAAATAAAGTTGACAGCGGACGAGGAAACTTTGCTCTTTTTTTAACAGTAAAAGTATAAAATTTAAAATTAGCGTACATTTAAATCGATTTCTATTTGTTTTGATCTCATTAGGAAAAAGTATTTGTGTAATATAGACTAATTTGCTGTTTTAGATAAGTTGCAGTGCCCCTTGACTAGAACATGAACAATCTTCATTAGTTCCACTGCAACCGTGAAGTGAGCAAGGGTTGAGCACGCGTACAAGCTGCGCAGTCACCATCTCCATATCGCAGTTCCTGCGTTTCCTCCTACGGAACAGTCGAAAACCATGTTGCTCCGACTAAAGTTAGCACTATTTTTACATAAATAAGGGCATCGACATGCTAGGTCACTATTTTTGACAAAATGTTAACGTAAATGCTATATAATCACGCTTTTTTTTTTGTCATACAAGCGTGAGTTTCAGGTTAAAACCTTATGCAAACAAACGTCCCATCGTTGTCGAAACATGTTAATGTGACGATTATTTTACCAGTTCTTAAAATATGTGCCATGAGCAGAAGAAAGGAATCAGTCTTCCTTAATTTTAATCTACGATGCAGCAATGATTTCCGCACGTTTCGGAAGAACAAAAAATGGTCTGAACGACGCAGTTAATCAGGGCTTTCTGAAATGTTATGTACATTCTGAACAAAATATACATTTTTAAAAGTGGAACTATAAAAGGGGAGTTAGTTGGGTTTGTGGTTCCAAGACGTCACTTTCTGCTCATATTTCCATCACGATATCGTGCTAATTTGTTTATACTTGCGGCATTTGCATTTGTCTTACGAAAGGGTTTTATAAAGCCGTAGTTATAAATTGCATAGTTTATATACTTAAATGGCAATTTGGCGAGTTTATGGCAAGAGTGACTCCCGTGAATTTGGCATAAAAGAGAGGTTAACATAGGAAATCATCATTAGACGTAGGTATGAATTACAGAGAAAAACCTGCTATGTTCGGGGGAGCCCTAATTATATGTCTTAATTAATTACATGAGCCAGATAAAAATCTGTGTAGGTTATGAGAGTCCCATCCTAAGACAAGTACCTAAGGCTGGGGAATTGTTTGTGGATGCGACGTTCGGCACGTGAGGCTTTTTAGCCGCGGCTTCGTGGTCCATTCTGCTCGGCCGGCTGCAGTTAGTCCCCTTCGAGATGGAAGAGTGCGTCAGAGGGATGTGTAGCTATACAATTCCACCTCACACATGATAGTTTCTCGGAGCGGGTGGGCCGTCAGGACGGACGGCAGAGACCCACATATACGTCGTCAGAAGTTGCTACGCTTCTCGGGAACAAACGGACTTTGCAAAGGGGGGATCGCGACGCGTATATCGCCGACCCACTTCCATAACTTAAAGGCGGTCTTGAGAAAGTGTCGTTATGTTAAATTCTTAAACGTTACTGCCAGCGCCACAAGTTTTGGCGGGTTAATCTACGGCGAGCGGGTAGGCGGCCGGCGAAGGGTGAGGTGACTGCGTGCGCATCCAAGCCGCAGCTGGTGTCGTGCCGAAAACATTAGCCCCCCGTATAATCAGTTGCGCGTTTGACGATGCGGGCCGCATGTTTTTGTAGCGTTTTGTGCACAGCCGGGACGTCACTAATGTCAGCTGCCGCGGGCTGGGCCGTGCCGTTGGCCCAAGTTCAATGATATAATTTCAACTGCCAACACTTGTGACGTTGGCAGTGCACTACCCTATACCGCCGGGACGTATTGCAATTGTGGCCTGGTTTTCAATCTGCCGGAGGATATTCTTGCTATTTACAATAACAAGGATTTTGCGTCCCGGTCGCTGCACTCTGCTGGCCACTGGCCTGGTTACAATTCTGTGTGTGACATCGCGTTCAGGCAGGCTGTCATATTAAGGCCTGCCCACGCCATCATAACACCGTGCACGTAGTCACAACACGACATTTTAACTTCAGTAAAGTGAAATTCCTTTTTACCTTACATGAGGTGGCATTCTTCATTTTCTTTTAAAATATTTATGACTACGCATTAAAGCGTTCGAAGTCTGCGATCAAAATTATCTGCCTACGATTTTCGGATGGTAGTGCAGGTACGTACGAATTGAATCATCGTATTTCAATTTTAACATTCTGAAAGACATGCTGATGTGACGTGAAGTTCAATCCACATTATAAGAGAAGATTAATTTTTCATTTTATGTGTTTTTTCAGAGATATTGCGGTACAATAAAACGTTAGTGCAAATCCTTTAAATACTCTATTATAATTTTTTTACAGTATGGCTAGTCATCTGTTCCAAAGGGATTAGAGATTTCGTTTTGCGAAGCATTTTTCAACCCAATCGCTATAATCAGCCATATGACCGAAGCCAAAGATGTGTTTTGATTCACTATACATTGCCATTTCAAACGTTCTCGATTCACTGTGAGTCAGCTTTAACAGAACTTTACCAAACCGATATACTAACCAGGATGTTGAAATTATCAATGATTCTTTGCATAAACCGATAATTTTTCAGGTCCAGCGGACAAATGGTGAGATATGAGCGCTAGAATATATCCGCTTATTTCAGAGCGGTGAATTGACCATTAACAGCAATCCCGTACATACTGTATACTAAAACCCTTTTCAAAAAAACTCCGTAAAAAGATGGCCAACCATTGGGAGTGGGGTGGAATTAATTATTGTACACACGACAGGCATCTCCTTCGAACATAAAAGTGAACTCGAACACAAATGAGCGTGTCATGCAAGAAATTGTGTGACCCATACACATGGGACTAGTTTGTTAGCAAGGAAGCGTGTCAACGTTGCATAATGTTACTGATATGGAAGCTCTATTTGCAGTTGGAATAATCGTGCCTTGAGACCCGGGACGTATTTAAATTATTTATAAGTACACATACTTTTGACGAGCAAAGAATATATTTAAAAAAATTAAAAATCGTTAATATGTGTTTATTATGTATACACACACAAAATACTATTTATTTACATTAACTTTTAACTGAAAGGTAGTAAAACTAGAATCGTTTCTGTATGGTATATGCTATTATGCATTGTACGCTAACCACTATCATATTTGAAGGCCATTCACACGACACAAGTATGTTACGAGCAGAGGTGAACAAGAAAGTAATCACCACCTTGTTGATGAAAGATTCACGTGTGTACTGAGCTTCGCTTTACCGTTATAAGTTCCATGATTATAATAGATATGTATAGTAAGTGTAAATCCTTATCGTGGAATGTATATCGTGTAATTGTATACTACTTCTCAACTTTGACAAGGAACAAAGAAATAGCTTATAAAAAATTCTCAGCACTGAATTTAAAATGTGTTAAATCATTATAATAAATGTTAATAAACAAGAATAATATGCTTCACAAAGTTCGTTATCAATAAAACGCGGCTTCTTGACTTTCACACTGATTTGGCTGAATATAATTAAAGATATAGGTGTCTAGGCTTCTGGTACTCCGTGACGAGGATATGGAACGTAAAATATTGCTTACGGCTAAGTGGGGCGCACCGTCGAACATACACAGTGTATAAAAGTGCAACTACTCTGGGCCAAAATGCCCGCAGTGGAAAATAATTAAATAAACACTCTGGTCAACGTGTTGAACATAAACGGATGTAGTCCAGATGTTGGCGAATACTGCCTACGTATAAAGCTGCAGCGGCCTGAGTTAAGAATTTGTTTTGAAATGGAAGCAGCTAAGAAAACTTGTATTTGCTTTTTTATTGCGTTGTAGCTTTAAATACTTCGAGGACGACATTGAAGTAAATTTTCGCAGTCTACTAATTTATCAATTCGCAGCAGGCACGCTTATCCAGCAAGATAAAGGTGATTTTACATGCCTCTTACACTACGTTAAAAAAAATAGTTTTGATTGATTTTTATCGTCTAGATACACTAGACCATACTGATATTTAATTAATTTTTTTACCAAAAAACATTATGTAAACTCTGAGAACGATGTTGTTTACCGAGTGCCATTTTAATGGTAGCTCTCGGAAATTCAATTTATCTGCATTAAAAATTGACGGACGATTACTGATTCGTTAAGTCATGTTTCAGACTGAATAATAAGTACTAAATTAAAACTATTGCTAGCTTTTGTTAACCTTTTGTAACAATACTTTATTCTTATCATTCTAATGGACTGGCAAGCGTGCATGCTGCTTACCTTGCTATACACGAAATCTACACTATCAAAATATAAATACTGAGTAATATTATGTTTATTTTGTAACGCCTATAAATTTATTATTNCACGAAATCTACACTATCAAAATATAAATACTGAGTAATATTATGTTTATTTTGTAACGCCTATAAATTTATTATTACGTTGCAGTTTATTTCTCGTCTATGAGATGGCTATTTCAAAACAGTGCTATTATTTATAAATGAAAATCGGCTGTATTTTGTACTTGATTTCTAATGTACAATTTTGAAGATTACATTGTTAATTTTCCTCAAATTCTTTTAACAGCTTTTATTGACTGCTTAAACTGTTTAAAATGCTGTGTGATATTTTATTTTAGAACTATTTGTATTTGCATATACAACAATTTAAATGTNGCTTAAACTGTTTAAAATGCTGTGTGATATTTTATTTTAGAACTATTTGTATTTGCATATACAACAATTTAAATGTGTCAAGTGTACAAAGCAACGTGAGCTTCGTATTTTCTAGTCAAATGAAGATAATCAAATGAACTAATTTTCTAAATATTAGTGACGGAGAGTTATGAATATGTACCTATAAAGATGCGCACAAACTTCTATAAGTACTACAGCTAAGAAAATACGTTAGCTGTTTTCGCAATTAAGTGTCGAAGTGTCGAGAAATTACTTATAACCAGATGCTATTAATAAACTTCTCTTTGTGTAAATGTGTCACTTGAGATGTTGACATTACTGACGTGAAATAGTGAAAAGTGAGTTTTAATTGTATTTTTAATATTTTGTGGGTTGTAAAAATGTATGTATCATTGTTGTTTGCACTCTTCAAAACTGTAAATGCTGTAAANTTTTTAATATTTTGTGGGTTGTAAAAATGTATGTATCATTGTTGTTTGCACTCTTCAAAACTGTAAATGCTGTAAAAAAAAATTCATATATGTTAAAACATTTCCTATCTGAAAGTATCCTCTTTTATCTAAATTGAATAAAACATGTTCTTAACTTCATTGTTTTTAATTTTAGTCTTTAAGCTTTGTAAACATATAGCATCAAATCTGTGTATACCTGCACGCCGTTCTGAACCTTTCCAGTAGTTGCAAGGAAGTTTGTACTATACGTCAATTGTACAGAGAAAATTATTCCCATTTCAATACGTTAGCTANTCCAGTAGTTGCAAGGAAGTTTGTACTATACGTCAATTGTACAGAGAAAATTATTCCCATTTCAATACGTTAGCTAATATCAAAACTTTATATATTTAAATAAAATATTTAATTCTTATCAAAATGTATTATTATTTATAAAATAGAAAAATACATAATTTTTTAACTGTAGTTACGTATTAGGTTTTATATTTCTTTGAGCTAGCTGGCGAGGAAGAAACACTTCACCAAAACTCTGAGAAACTCCACAAACCAATGCCACTGTACTTTTTTGTCAAACACACTAAGATTTTCGTACAAAAGGTTTACGCTCTGCTGTAGGTTGTTCACGTTAAACTGAGTATTTTTGAAAGCCCTGCGTAAGATCTACTTGTGTGCGCATTGTGTATTCTTCCACGTTATTCAAAATTAAAATTGCTATGGGCTTCATCACTTTGTTCGAGCGTCGGTCAAGTTAAATTGTGAAATTATTAGCAAAGTTAATATTTTACAAATCTGTTCATTTTTACACTTCGATACATTAAAAAAACAGAAAGCGGAAGAAATAATTTAATTTTATCACAAATGGTTACCTAACACTTTTTAATCGACGTTAATATAGGGAACTACTTTCCCTCCATCATGTCACTCAGTGCGCCCATTAAAATACATATATGCAGGTAAGCGCAGTGACTTTTTTCTAATGTTGATTCCAAAAGTGCTCACTTTATCGTGAACAGCCTTTAATCATAATTATTCCACAAGTTATATCAGTGAACTTATTTTCTCTTTAAAATTTTCTTCTAGCTAACATGTTTCACGAAAGGTTTTCAGTATGTTTGGTTTCTAACAAAAGCGGGGAGAGCGGTGGTATCAAACTTCCGGCCTTCCACCAAGGTGAAACGGGTTCGATTCTCGGTGGAGTCACGCGTAGGAAATGTGGCGGATGTTGCCATAGCCGGCACTCCCGCTTCGACCGCCCTTGCATTCCGCCGCTATTCCATCACAACCTCATTTCACCCTCACCGGGGCTCAATACTTGGCTGCTTTAGTCCATTCACCGTTTCTTCGGATGTTTTTAAGCTAACCTTCGAAAAATCACACTAGGAGTACTGTGTCAACCTGTTTATTCAAATAGCTTGTATACCACATATGTACACAGCCGAATCAAATTATTATGACCACCTGCTAAAAGTGCCATCTGCAGCGCGTAGCCCAGGATGTATGGCCCGTGACGTAGACTGGGGAAACGGGTGTATTCTAACAGGCCATTTTGAGTTTTACCTGTATTTCTTCTTTCTTCGAGTTGAAAGGGGCAGTCATCAAACAGAGAAAATTTATCTTCAAGTGGAATGATTAAGGGGTAGTATTCACTCCNTCGAGTTGAAAGGGGCAGTCATCAAACAGAGAAAATTTATCTTCAAGTGGAATGATTAAGGGGTAGTATTCACTCCATCTTCGAATTTTCTTACAAATCTTCGTAATGAAAATGTATGACCAGAAATAAAAAATGAAAGCTCGACATTACATAGACGACTACTTAACGAATTTTTGGAAATTTGTAGGGTTTCAATTATACCTGTATTTTCCCACGTGGGATTGAAATGATTAAATAATTAGGTAATGTTTGATTAACGTTACAGATGTGAAACTAATCATGTAAGAAAAATAAGTGGGATTTCNGATTAAATAATTAGGTAATGTTTGATTAACGTTACAGATGTGAAACTAATCATGTAAGAAAAATAAGTGGGATTTCTAAATAACTGTTAAAATGTTCCCTATGCCTTGACAAGCTTGGTTTTTTAATATTGACTCCAAAAATTAAGTTATGGAGGAAAATACGTAAATCCAAGATGGCAAGNTTTTTTAATATTGACTCCAAAAATTAAGTTATGGAGGAAAATACGTAAATCCAAGATGGCAAGGGTACTTCCCCCAAGGACGAGGTCCAATCCCCAAAATGAATTTAGCAGACAGTTAATTGTTTTATACTTTTATTTCGACGCAAATACNCAAGGACGAGGTCCAATCCCCAAAATGAATTTAGCAGACAGTTAATTGTTTTATACTTTTATTTCGACGCAAATACGTATATAGAAAGGAAAAAAGGCTAATAAGCAGAAGCAGATATTGCACATAAATTTTGCATATTAAGATATTCGATATCATAACTATACAGATATTTGAAATAACACATAAAAACTTTTATTTCTTTGGCGTATTGCAAAAATGCAAGTATATTAATATTTACATTCATTTTATTACATTGAACAATTTACGAAATCTTTTATTTTCTAAGCTTGTCCTGACTTGACCAGACGTGCAAAATTCAATTTTCCTTGGGAGAAATTCCTTCCCCGAAACCATTCTGCTTACCGTAGTTTACAGCAGTCACGCGAATCTTGGTCGCCACGAGTTTACACGCGTTTTGGTTACCCCAAGCTGGAACCATTTTGGTTGCAACCTCAAGTTTTAATTTTATCCACATAAAATGAAACTTTGCTACAGAATAACGTCGGATCGGGGAGGGGGGGGGATCTTAATTTTAAAATACGAATCACATACAAATATAAAAATTTTAATAACCCGAATTCTAGAAAAAAAATTTATAATTACAATGGCTCTAAAACCAAGCATTCTTAAAAATATTTGGTACAGAAGATCACAGACTGCCAACTTGTGATTAATCTTCGTTAAAAATATTGCAAAATACATAACTTTGCCTGAAGGACAATTAGAGCGTACTTAACTTAGCATTAATGCCTCGCTCGCCTTTTCTCTCGCTCTCCTCCCCCCCTTCCCCAAAATTACGACTATATCCACACACTACGTTGATCGTAAACCATGGCAGCTCTCAGTACAGAAATGTNTCCACACACTACGTTGATCGTAAACCATGGCAGCTCTCAGTACAGAAATGTCCTATGGTTGTGCGAGCGCCTCAGCCCCGCAACACACAACATTCGCGTTCTTTTATTTTCTTGTTTTCCTCCCTTAAACGTAATTTTTGCTATCAATTCTTTATTTATTAATATTATAATGCCTTCCCCTTTCTTATTCTTATATAATTGCAGCTACTATTCACATTCACACCNTCTTTATTTATTAATATTATAATGCCTTCCCCTTTCTTATTCTTATATAATTGCAGCTACTATTCACATTCACACCTATGGTTGCGAGGGCGTCTTAGCCCAGCGGCTGACAACACCAACTATAGTTTACTCCCTTACTCACCTTAAACACAACTTCTCAAATATTCCTTTTACCATTCTATACATTCTGTATTCACGAAATTTTCCCCACTTAATTCTCCCCGTTTAATTTCTTTTCGCACAATTTCAGTATTTACAGCTTAGAATGGGGTTTCTTAGGTCCACCTTCGTCTCTGCCTTAGACCGCCCACCTTTCCCTTTTTCGTTTCTATACTTCCTGTATAATTCCACCATCCACTTTTTATTGCATAGGGGTTTTGGTTATTTCCCNCCTTTTTCGTTTCTATACTTCCTGTATAATTCCACCATCCACTTTTTATTGCATAGGGGTTTTGGTTATTTCCCCCTTGTTTCCTTTTACTAATCGTTGTTTTGCACTTTTTATCTTTCAGTTGCTGTGTCTCCATCTTTCAACTTTTTGTANTTGTTTCCTTTTACTAATCGTTGTTTTGCACTTTTTATCTTTCAGTTGCTGTGTCTCCATCTTTCAACTTTTTGTAGAAGAGCGTATGTACGCTGGAATACATGAGTCAATTTATTCAATGTTCATTTTATCAATTTATTCCAATTATGTACAGTGTCATTTTATGCAACAAAAACATATTTAATCGATCAATTAAACAAAACGGATGTTGGCTCAACGACAGATAATAAACAAATGCATGTCGCATCCACACATGTGCAGAATCAACTACGAACGGGCCACACACATCGCTCTCCCTTCGGAGCTCTAAATTCGTCACGGGGGATGACGTAAGGTGAGGTGGTCCAATGGCTACGAAGCATTTTCGAACGTTGCCAGTCAACTGTCAATGTGATGTCACAGAACGGGGTTCAGTCATACGGCGGCAGCAGTACTCTCGTATCTGCCGTCGATAACTGTTCGGATTTTTTAAACTCTGCGTCGGGGATACAACGTCACTTTGCGTATGTGTGTGTGCCGTTTGACTGATTGGCGAGTTTAATAAACTTTCGATTGATGGTTCCCCCCCCCCCCAAGTTTTGAGGGTTTTGCTGCTGTGTTTCATCACGCTTTTAGTTGTTTTCCGACATTTATTTTTGTTCACAATTTGAATTTCCGCTGGCTGTATGGGATACTTCCCGAGGCCACGTGTTTTTACACGATTGAGGTGGTGGTGGTGACGATTCGGTGACAGCAGACCAGGGCCTTCAACAGCTGTAACAGCCGCCGCCCGCGCCTGACGTCACACACTGCGTGCCGGTCGACCGCCAGCAGCGATGCAACCGCCGCCGGCCCATTTGACGCTCAGTAATCAGGTAGGAAGGCGTCTTCGCTCCTGTTTACTTACCTTATTGCGAGCCTTAATAGGCGATGAAAGTGATTTCAGTAACCCGGCATTTTAAACTCCTCACCCATGCGTTACCTAGGAGTTCACAACAACATACACATATTAAAATATTCTTTGTGTTTCAATAACTATGTGAGTTATGTTGTTATAAACAATTTTCTTTGTACGTAGGTACGCCTACCAGTCGTAATCATATAGTTATGATTAATACAAAGGGCACTGTCAAAGTTAACAGAAGTTTTTAGATTATGTGAAATTTTAGTTATGCTTTATTTCTACACAGATCGCACAGGTATTGCAAGCCGACGTCTTTATGAATAACTCGGTGTGTAATCAAAACGCGGCGATAAAATAATTTTGTGCATTTTCATCTACAATAATTTGTTTCTTAACATGGCAAAATTAAGTCTAGAAACATTAAAATTCTAAGAATTGTTCAGTTAAATGTAATAAGTCATCAAAATGCGCAACTTTAAAAATTTACTTTGTTGTGCTGAAGTGCTGCGTACACTTTTCCGGCAGTCGATGTATGAAAAAACATTGAAATTTTTGATATGACAATATGACTGGATTTCTGATTCGTGAACACTGTCATGTGTGAATTTTAACGTAAACTCTTTCTGGGGTATATTAACATCCTCTTTACAAATTCTGGGGATACACTCATTAAACTCAAGTCTCTAAGACCTTTTGTCAGTTCACTCTTAAATGGAAACAGTTTCAGTCAAGAAAGCGATTGTATTCGAATTGTATTACAAACTGTGCGAATTCCGTCACTGTCACATCACCCAGTCTGAGTTTATTGGTTAATATTTGATATATTAGAAAAAATGTAATTAGAAAGTAATGTGAAGGGTAATTATTTATTTTGAAAGATTAAGTTATAGTTAGTGTAAAAATATATTTTTTCTTAAATTAGCGGAACTAACAATTTAAATTGCTGCAGTATTTTTTAGGTAAATATGTACTGATGAATAAACAAGAAGTGTTAATATTTTAACGTAGTCTATTCCGGTTTCTTCACCCTTTTTGAATCAAACCTTTGAAAAAACACATTATTTATGACTCGCTTAGTTTCCTAAATATGTTGTATTTCACAAGCATTTTATACTTGTGTTAACAAAAAAAAATTAAAATTTTTGGTTAAATTTAATTTTTACATATTTTTTTATCTGTAAATTATAGCTAATAAGAATATAGAGGTGTTGGTAACGCCTGGTTCTTAAGCAAAATATTATTACACTGAGTGGGCACGTATATGGTGCGGTGTCCCTCTTGTGTAATTTTCTAGGCTTCGTTCGCATGAGACGGTGGAATATCCTGGAAGTAGAACTTTAGCAGGGATTAATAATAAAAGTTGGAAGTTATAGTGAAAAGACTGTAGCAAACATTGTGTGCGTATAAAATCATGTGGCAGCTCGTAATGGACGCGTTTGACGCACTTATTTCCCTGGTGTCACAGCGCGTCAACCCAAGAAAAAACACGTATGGTTTTCAAGCATCGTTTCCGTTCGGCATCTACGTGTATGCTAATTAGCAAGTGAAGGATGCCTTGGTAGCCAAGCTTTTATTTTATATATTTGATTTTATTGTTACCGCATAGAATATAATTTTGTTTCCTATAGATTACTGATGTTTTAGACTGCTGATATTTTGTTTTTACATACGGTCAGCTTTAGGAAGTAATGAGTAATACATTGAGACTGATACTACATGATAAATTCTTAAGACACACCATTATCATTTATATATTTTGTTTTCAGAATGTTGTAGTTAACCACTCGACTCAAAAATTAATTTATTGGACTAAGTAGAAATTCAATTAAATATTATATCGTTTTTGCGAAATCAAAATTAGGGTCATTACTGTTGATTTGCTACGTGTGTTGTATAGACCCCACCTGTTCTCGTGGTCCGACAGGCAGCAAGATTTTATATCATAGTGTACTCCTTTTAGCTGCACTGTCTAGTGATGTTCGCCTCATCCAGAACGCTCGACTTGAACCATGTTCGATATTGAAGCAGGAGTGAAAATATAAAATCTCAACTTTGATGTCAATGTTATTTTGAGAAAATATACGATAAGTTAAAGTAAATAAGGGACTTGTAATTCCAGAGGGAGGGGGTCGGTACGATGCCCCAGCGGCTTCTAAGTCCACGCGGCGTTCATAATCGGCGTCGTGTCAGAGACTGGTTCTCGAAGCATTGCCGTACCGTAACGCGAGTATGTGGTAGCGCAATCTCCCTCACTACACAGCACTCCGTGTTCCAACATTGAACTGCTTTCCTGCCGATACGACTATCTTAAACGACGTGGCAAGTGTTACGAACTTTGCTTTTCAGCTAGCTCGTACTTGAGAGTATGCTGGGGGCGTAACTCAAATAATGACTCGTTAATTCGGTAGTGCAAAACAGTATCTGATGAATTTATTACAATTTACGGTTATACAATTATTATTTATATTAGCATTGACCGGGGGAGCTTTACATTGAATTTAATATTATGTTTATTGTTACTTCACTCACGCCATTTTAAATAACCCTAACCGGAACGTCATCACCTTGTTAATGTTGCCGGAGGCTGAATCTAGGAGACGGTTAGCGACGGCCGGACACCCATCTTCCTGGTCTGCTTGGCTGGTAGGGTCGCCCAAAGGACTAAAGATGAATGACGACGACGAGACGGTTAACGACGGCCTATATCAAGCGCGCGGTTCGGCGGCCGCGCTCAGTGACCGGTGGAGGGGATTTCTGCAACTGTCGACGACCAAATGGTGGCGTTGCAATCCCGCTCGTTTGCAGGTTTAATGTTTGAAGGTGTGATCAGGCAAGCCGTTCAGCTAAGGCCTGACCACACCGTAACACAAGGTTTTGAGGTTAGAACGTTATTCATTTGAAGAAATAATTCGAGATGTTTTTTATACTTCCTATGGCCAATTTTTAATGCAATAAAATTAAATTCAAATTGGTGAAATAATTATATTTATATAAAAGGGCTTGTCTTTTGAATGTTAAAATATAAACAAACACGTTCATCACTGTGAACCATGCGACGTTGACAGATGTATTGGTGTGGGTTAGTTAAACGTTGGGCGTATGCGCAGAAGACGAATAATCGGTTTACCTCGTATTTAGTCTATGGGCCGGGTCGATACCCACGCTACACGTGCGTGAGAGCGTGAGTGTTCACACACACAAACGAGTTCTGCGAATTTATTCACAAATCTCCGGCGGAACGCTTAAGCAACTGGAAAAATTAAAAATAAATTATGACTGTCGGAATAATTTTTTTAAGTTCCGATGTAGCCAGCGGAGCGGATGATATACTTTCAACGAGATAAGGGTTCCGGGACTGGATTTCATTCATCTTAAAGTCTACTGACGTCAACCAGTTAATTTATAGGCCTACTTATCTCGTTGTCAGGCAAAAATAATGTTCTCTTACCTACATTTGAATTTCCTCTCAGTTATATTCTAATCGCCACTGGGTGATATCGTTTCGCCATGAAAGTTCACTGTACAAGAAATTAATTAATACAATATTTTTGTTATTGTTATTTATTGTGTGTTAAAATGGTAAATATAGTCAAAATAACAATTATTAGAGTTTACCCTGCTTAAAAGAACCAGAGCCACAGCATTGCAAAAACATAATCATATTGAGTGTCTTATGATGCCTACCAGTAAGGTTTTTAGCACTTAATTTTGAAAACAATGGTGTTAAAGATAATTAATTACACTAGGAGACGATTTTCTTTAATTTCGACGTACTGGTTAGTAGTCATTGTAGTGAGCCGATCATTCTCATGAACTTCCAAGTACGATATCACTGCAAAATGTTTTCACGTTTGCGGTTCTTCGTTGTTCACTTACATGACAAATACTTAAAATATCATCTAAAATCTTAAATTTTTTACAGGACCGCGGTAGTGTAGTGGTTAGACTACTCCCTTCCCACATAGGCAAACTGGGTTGGATACCCGGCGGAGTCGCTCCCGGATATTTGCATGTGGGAATCGTGCCGCACAATGCCGCTGATCAGCGGATTTTCTCCCCTTTCCCCCGCACCATGCATTCCGGCGCTGCTCCATACTCCTCACTTCATCCCTTTAAGAAAAAGGGGGGTGCAGGGTGGATTAGCGATTACACTGCTCGCCTCCCACCAAGGTGAACCAGGCTCAATCCCAGCCGGGTCACTCCGGATTTTAGCAAGTAGGAATCGTGCCGGACAATGCCGCCGGTTGGCGGGTTTTCTCGGGGATCTCCCGTTTCCCCTGCCCATACATTCTGGCGCCGCTCCATTGCTCACCTAGTTTCACCCTCATCGGCTCTCAAGACCTTGTTTTGAAGAGCTGCCCAAATCACTCAACTCAACTAAACTCACCCTCATCGGCTCTTCAAGAGCTCGATGTTAAGGGCCACCCAAATCTCATACCACTCACTTTGTTTTCTGTCAAACTGCTACCGCTTGATTCGTCCTGCTATCACCCAATACGAATTTCAAACATACTAACAGCACGGAGCACTGACCAGTTCATCTTTGGAAACCCTGACTGAAAAAGGAAAATATATTTAATTCACAGATTCACTGTGGCTCTACTTACCTTACAGTTACAAACACCGCAGGTTCTTCCTTCAAACAAGGCAAAAAAATGTAATTTAGTTCCGGTATTGTTTGTCGTTTTTATACATAATGTTGTTCACAATAATAACCTAAAGACTCCCGTCAAGCGATTGCTTGCATAAATATAGACTAAGTATGCAGTTAACAGTCAGAGTACCTCGCTTTCTACGGTTGGTACACGCCCGTAAAGGTGGAGATGAGCGACAAGTTGATTGTGAATAGCGTGGGACAAAATTTACCTACACCTCTGAACGTACGTGTAGTGTACTATTAAATGTGATACCACGCGCGCGCGCACACAACCACACACACAATGCATCTATAGGTATGTATATATACACTCATTTTCAATGCGACTGAATACTTCTGGGTGACAATCATTTTTTTCATAACCTGTTACTTATGTACACACACAATATTTTCTGTAGATATTTGTTACTTTACTGGTACACTGCACGTCTTTTCAGTGGTGTAAGTAATTTTGGTCCCGTACTATTCTCGATAAACCTGTCTCTCACCTCCACCTGTACGGGCGTGTACCAACCTTATTAAAAAACGACTTAGGCAAAACGTAATGTATTTACTTTTCGTCCACGTTCATCTGAGGCAACACATGACGGAGCTTGTCGGTGTTTTTTGTAAAGCGACCTGTATATCAATTAAATTGTTGTGCAAGTAAGAAGACGATTTCCAGTGCGGATGCAGCTAATGGGGATCGCTTGACAGTGCGTCCCGACTCTGAACTCGTGTGGCCAGCGTACGACGAGGAATTGTCCGGTTTTCAGTCCCTTTGGCTGTGAATGTCCCTTAGGTAGGGTGTATTCTACTCAGGTTGAAAAGCTCAATGCTTTTAGTTTGGCAACTAACATTTGTCGTCACTAGGTAAGCGCTAGTGTCGCATTAGTACCGGATATTCTCTATTTTCTACGTTAAAATACAAAATAATTGCAATAATCTTAAATCAAATATAACATTGTTTTGTAACTAAGTAAAATTATTCTCTTTTATTATTCACGTAGCTTAAAATTTTTTAATTGTAGGTTACCTTTTTGGAACACTGCGCACCTAGCGGTAGAAATTTTCCCTGTGCTAAACACTCCAATTAAAAAAACTCTTTTTGTTCCTAACCTGAGTGTAATTAACCTTACCCTAGGTAGCATGACTGTTGGTCTAGGAAGAACCGCTACGATCAGATTAATCAGGCGGTTCACTTAGTTCGGAAACGCGTGAAGTCGCCCCCGCGAGGAAAACTGCGGCGTTTTTTAAGGACCCGTTTCCTTTAATCAAATGATGCGGTAGGATTCAGATAAAGAGGGAGGTGGTGAAAACTTCACTTAGTTCATGGCAAGAATCTCTGTGCTGGCTTCCGTGAGGAAGATGGTTGGAACGCAAGTTATAATAGTGTGTGAAAAGATTTCGGCGGCTCTTAACGAGGTCTTGAGAGGAGTTATAATAGAGATACTGGGTTTGAACCCTGAACAAAACTGCAATGTACGTGCCATTTTGTGTTTCATTATATATTTATTGAACTGCGTAAACCACTCCCAACTTAATTTCTGGCATAAAGCTGAGAAATCAACAAACCACGATTTTTTTTTTTAAATGTTATATTTGTCTCTGTTTGTGACGAACGGTTGAGTATCCCATTTAATTAAATCATTTTTAAGGGCACTGGTGAACTCCTAGACTTGAGACTTTGCTAAAATATACTCTTGTTCTGCGGAGCCATGTACATTATCTCTCTGAACAAAGTTCAATTTTTATCCATGTGGTGAAGATTTGTCGTGCTAAAACACCGTCATATTAATGACGGGCTCAAGAACAAAAGTTTTACATTTGTGAATAATCTGTTAGTCAACCACCGAAACATTGTCTGTGACACACACACTCACATACACGAAGAAATTCTACGTGGAAATTGAAAGTGATTTTAAACTAGTAGTTTTCAAATACGCGAAAAATCTGCAAATGTATAATATTGCTGAACCTTGTTTATCGGGACTAAATGACTTGAGATCAAATGCCTGTATAATTTGTACATTATGTCGATAAAACAAAAAAAAGTTACTGCGACACAAATTGCGTAAGAACAAATCTCCTGCGCCCAATAAAAGACCTCGCGCACACAAACGCTTACTTTAATGTAAAGAATAATCAGTAAGTTTTTGTGCCAAATTTGTAAGATAAGTTCGGAAGGCGTTGTACAAAATAGTGCTCGCGTATTCTTAAGACCGCGATCTTCAGTAGAGTACGAATTGAATAATTAACAAAATTAATACTGCAGTACATTACATCTGAAAATCCGAATAAGCGAAGTCGTACCGTATTTCATTTTTATTGCAACTCTTTGGCGAACTAAATTCTTTTGTTTTGAAAATAAAACAGACATCTCAAACCCGAGACTTTTGTGAAAGTTACCTGACGCCAATGTCTTTTTATAATTAAAAAACATTATTATTTTCATAAAGACGTATATATACGCATCCATACACACCGAGAGAAAAAATTATTTCAAAAACTTCTTAAAACCAACTTAGTTTTAGACAAAAGCAAAAGATCAGAAGTACTGTATATTTACACCTGTGATATTTATTGTAGTTCATACATAATAATATAATTGCATTGTATTTATTCAAATTGCTATTTACTTTCACAGCTGCAAAGAAAAATTTAATAGACGAGGTAAATACATGCAGATAAAATTCCTTCAAGAGCTTTGCGAATCTGAGAAATCAATATAGGCATTAAGCTTTTTATTAAATTTGTATTTTGGCAAGAGTATATTAAGTATACGGAATTTTTGTAAGATTTATGTAGTTGAGTGAAAATGAATTTACGTAGCACATCAGATACGGAATTTATAAAATTCTTGTTATTTTTACTGAAACTTTTAGTTACGTGCTCAAAACCTGGCAGTATAATAAAAACCTTTATTAATGACTAATTGTAGTACAGATATTTACGAATATCTCTTCAATATTTGTTTGAAAATACAAACTTTAAGACGCAAAAAAATAACTTAAAATTATTTTATCTCAAGAATTATTAATGGCCGATATTTGAACATCATGTGTTAAATCAGAGTAATTAACAGTGTTTAGATTCATCTGTTTACTTTGCCGTTTTTCGCCATTATTTTTTTTTAACTACGAATATTTTATCGTTGAATAAATAAAATGTCCAACATATTTCCGCCAGACTGTAATAAAATCTGTGGAACAAGCGTGACGTATGCTTGAACCACGGATGCATTACAATTTACAGTATTCAAATAAAGATCGTTCAGGTTTTTCAAGAATGTGACTCAAAAACAAATTTTATCGAACCACGTAGGTTTTCGGAGTATAGGAAAAATTCTTGACTATATTTTTTTGATCACCTCAGTATATATCGATATGAGATCCCTTGATATAATCGGAGAACTTAGAGTCGATACTCCAGCTCTCTTATATTTCNCTCAGTATATATCGATATGAGATCCCTTGATATAATCGGAGAACTTAGAGTCGATACTCCAGCTCTCTTATATTTCGTGAAGCATGTCCGTTGGAATAGCCAATATCGCACTCCTGATACGGGTGTGCTGCTCTCACCTTCATTTACAGAGTTCGGAATATAATTTCTTGACTTTACGACGTAGAAAATATCCAGTGATGTTGTGTCTGAAAGTGAAGACTTGGGTAATGGGCCGTTTCTGTCTATCCATCTTCCTGAGGATGTCCCGTCGAGATGCGCGCGTATATGTAACCCCTGCGAGGCGGAGAAACTCATTGCTGCAAATTGTTGTGCGACTTCAAGTGTTCAAATCTGGATACCATGTACAGTTCTAGTACTTCCAGGCATGTTTCCATGTCCATCTGCTCTTGATAAAACAAGGGTACTAAACCCTGACAATGCATTATGCCATACCATATAGTAAATGTGCATTTTTCAGTGCCACATACGAGCACATTAAGCCTGTGAACTTTATTCCAGAGGATGAATGAAAGCGAGAGAAATTTAGGGAACTGGAATGATTGGGGGGGGGGGGCGCTGTAGGACCTCAGGTCTTAAAGCGCAAAGGGGGATGAAGAGAGGTGAACCTTGAGAAAATTGAAGTACCGCGATGAAACCTACCAGCCACTGTCCACCATTTTTCCTGCATAAAAATATGTGTGTTTGACCTCGGGAATAAACCCCAGTTCACCGTGACCATACCCTTCACCCACTCGAGCATAAAATATTTGACTTTTCTCTGAACATAATGTTTTTTTTTTTAAATTCCACATTCAGTTCAATGAACAGTCGCCGTTTCACAAACAATTAAGGAACGAAAATAATTGCCCATGCCATGTGTTAGTGGGGAAATAATTCCCGAGTTTTGTTTAAGTGGGCTGTATATAATTTGTGGTTAGCTCAGTTTGTTTTTGCGACACACTTTTGGAAAATCCTATGAAATTTGGTTTAAAGCCTGTAGGTTTACAAGAGATTCTATGTTTTCGTCCAGTTATTCGAAGCAGAACTTAAAATTCTCAGATACAGGAACGCAAATAAAATGACTGTATAAAAAGGTCGTGGTAGTTAACGGCAGGTAATTTTCTAGCGAGATCCGAAAGCAGGCAAAACAGGTCGTATGTTAGTCATGCATTCTACTTGCTGACTATATTCTAGGAAGGGCGTAGGCAAATTGTTTTTTCTCTTGAATGAATTTAACTCTTCGTAGATACCTTCTAAGCCAGGTGATGTTGGAAAAATGTGTGTGTTAGCTCTTGTAACACACGTGTAGGTAATTTCCTCTTCTGGGTGTTTTTTCCCTCTGATTTTCACTTTTAATGTGTGCAGGTGTCTTTCAGAAGGTAGTATATGTGAGAGTCACATGCTTTCTGCTGAAGCTGTACGCGAGTTCCCAGAGTGAGAGGGAAGATGAGGGAAATTTCATGGTTACCAAAACGTCACTCCGAAAGCCACGTGAATGTGGAGGCTGCGTGCTGGAGTGCCAACTTGACAGCCCTACGCGGTGTTTCGCTGCTCGTAACGTGATTATCCCTACCGAACATGGGAGAAACTTCCCCTCCCTCCACCTATGTTTCCCTCAAAACATGCCACCCTTCCTGCCAGGCCTTTCCCAACCTCGTCGGTACAAACCATGTATCGCTTGCAACACAAAATATGTTTTTCACGTTCTCTGCCGGAGAATAATCGTTGTTTGCAGTTAGAAATATTTTGTTTTATTTATTCTAATTCGAAGAAACTATTAAGACGGTCGCCTATTTAGTGGTATGTTTGTGTGTGAGACACAAAAATCGATGGAGCGCTACGGAAGATGCCGACCGGCGGATGTATAGTGAATATCGTTTCTGCGCGCAAGCCACTGAACTAGGGCACAGCAGTTTCGCCATCATCGTAGGGAATTTAAGTGGGAACTTTATAGATTTATTGGACGCGACTCTGTAGCAAAGGCCAATACATGCCTCTATAGTAGTTTCACATGTATCAGGTTCGTATATTTTAAGATATAGTAGTCTGAAAAACCCCGTTTTTAGCTATGTTGAGGGCATTTTAGCTATGTTGAGGGCATGCAAACAATTTTCCCGATGTGTGATGTCTTGAAAGTACCACTCCATCATATCCTGAACTGTCACTTCTTTTCATAAAGTAAACCTATGAGAGGCACGTTGAATAGTTTCCCCAGAAAAAGCATTTTTTCAAACATGATGAAACGCAGCTTAATCATAAGGTAGACGACTGCATTGACCAATAGTATTAAATTACGCAATTGCTCGTACGCTCGTACTATTTCTAGATATTGTGATTTTGAGTGAACATACCAGCCATTCAAAATGGTCTTAGTCTGCTGTAACACGCCTCTGCCAATGATTCGCACGTTTTTCAAACCCTTCTCTGAAGAAACGTAGCTCTCATGAGTCAATGAAATCCTGTGAGGCACTTTCTGCATTATAACAGTTTTTTTAACACCCTGTCCTTCAGGATGCGACTCACTTACACAAAGAATATTGTGGTCGGATGATGCTAAATCTGAGCAACATGGAAAGTGCGAGATTTTGTCATACCTCATGTTACTCAGCTGTTGTGTCGTTTTTTCATCACATTTAGTTTGGCGTTGTCTCCCAAAAGCGATGGACTCCCTACAGAACAAAGATTGCTGCCTTTTACACAACTCCACGTGTAGTTAATCAATTTCTGCACAGTATACGTATAAGACAGAGGTAATGGTTTCACCAGAAGGATATAATTTGTATGCATGACACCCGATACTGTCCACCACACAAACGGTGAAAGCTCGTGTGGTGTCAGCCTTGGGTTTAAAATTCAGATGATGTCCCGACATTGTACGGCAAATTAGTCTTGTCGTATATCGACTCTCAAGACCTCGATGTTAAGAGCCGCCCAAATCGCGTCACTTGCTCGTATGATAAAGTTTGCCGTTATAACACAAAAGGTGATATTTATAGATCGGTGCTCCCAAAACGTGTTTCTTTTTTGTGAATATAATTCTTATTATTTTCCTACTCCATCTTATTTGTTCGTTAAAGTTTTCGAGAAGTCAATAAAACATGAGTTTTAAGTTTTCAAAAATGTAATTCAAACTGAGATCCTGCAATTGATATTATAAATACGTTTTTTAAAATTTTTTACAAGAAAACATTTTGTAGTTATCAAAAAGATTTATTTGGCAAAAGTTTCCAAGGATTTTTNTGTCTTTTATGAATACAGAACAATTTTACATTTTGGTAAACGAGATTTAATTATTAAAGGCTCCCATAAAAAACCAACCCATTTTTAAGCTCACGAGTGCAAAATAGTTTTCTGATATTGCATGATTATAAAAATATCTATTCTTCCATAACCTTGAGTCGGCAGTTTTCCTCTAGTTAATGACCTTCATAACTCCATGGCGCANCGTATATCGACTCTCAAGACCTCGATGTTAAGAGCCGCCCAAATCGCGTCACTTGCTCGTATGATAAAGTTTGCCGTTATAACACAAAAGGTGATATTTATAGATCGGTGCTCCCAAAACGTGTTTCTTTTTTGTGAATATAATTCTTATTATTTTCCTACTTCCATCTTATTTGTTCGTTAAAGTTTTCGAGAAGTCAATAAAACATGAGTTTTAAGTTTTCAAAAATGTAATTCAAACTGAGATCCTGCAATTGATATTATAAATACGTTTTTTAAAATTTTTTACAAGAAAACATTTTGTAGTTATCAAAAAGATTTCTTTGGCAAAAGTTTCCAAGGATTTGTCTTTTATGAATACAGAACAATTTTACATTTTGGTAAACGAGATTTAATTATTAAAGGCTCCCATAAAAAACCAACCCATTTTTAAGCTCACGAGTGCAAAATAGTTTTCTGATATTGCATGATTATAAAAATATCTATTCTTCCATAACATTGAGTCGGCAGTTTTCCTCTAGTTAATGACCTTCATAACTCCATGGCGCAAAAAAAAACACTTTTTTTTTCTGAAGCACTTAATAAACTCTCATTGCACTATAGACTGTTCACGATAAACTGAGAACTTTTGAAATACCTGCTTAAGTTCTACTTGGGAACACGGTATGTATTCTTCCACTATATGTAAAATTAGCATTGTAATGGGCCTAATCACTTTCTTCATGCCTCTGTCGAGTGGAACTGTAAAATAATTAGAAAAGTACATATGTTACAAATTTTCTTATTACAATTTTACACATTAAAACAGCAAACAAAAGAAATAGTTCCAGTATTCACAAATGTTTACCGGGCACTTTTGATTCGACGTAAATACATCGAACTATTTTCCCTTCTGTCGTTACCAACCTCACTGGCAGCATTCCACTCAGCGTGCCCGTTAAAATATATGCAAGAGGAGGCAGTGACATTTTTCAGAGCCACAATTATAAGTCCTGTAAATTAAGTAGTTTAATACATCCCTGCATACTGTATTCCGTTGCTAACCTTAGTTTTGGTTTATATGAATCCTAAACTGCATTTTCAATCACTAACGCGTTCTTCAAGAGATGTTCAGAATTATTTGAGAAACACTTTGTTGTTTAAAAGTGTTTGTTATGAAACCCGATAGAATCATGCAATAGCTAGCCCAATTTAACATAAGCANAAAGTGTTTGTTATGAAACCCGATAGAATCATGCAATAGCTAGCCCAATTTAACATAAGCATAGTTATTTTTCTCACGGTAAAAGCGAAAAATGTCGAAATTTTTTATACTAGCAAGTTACCTATAAATATAAGTCGACATGACCACACACACACATACGCACATTTACTATATACACACACGTATGGTCTATGTATGAAACATTATTTTTTACAATTAAAACACTTCCACCTCTTGAACTTCTTTTACTGCACAGCTACTTAAGGCAATGTTGAAAAAGATTATTTGGTATTTTGTTACAAATGTGTGCCCAAGCTAACGTTCAGGAACACACACAAGAAAACGCATGACGTTAAATATACGGGTTGGTCCACCTAAAGTGGACACCCCCAAAATTTCCGAAAAAGTTTCAGATCACAAACTGCTGCTTTCGCTAAATGAAATTACGTACGGGGCAAATAATTAAACGCAAAGTGACTATTCGTATGGACAGAAACAATTAAACCCCATATGGTTTTTCCCCTGGAAACATAAATTTAATTCAACGGCATCTGAAAGTGTGTGTAAAGATGAATTCAGTGATATAGCATATTCAATGGAAAGTTACAAATAAACGCCAAGAAATTATGTGCAAATATGATTAAGTTAGGTGGGCCGGTAGCATGGGGCAGTGAACATGTACGCACAGCTGTAAGCAAGCAACACGCGCCGTGACTCATCCTGGCAGGACCGCTTCCTAATAACAGCGCAGCACCAGACCCCGTAATCTAAGTGGTATTGCAGTGTGTGGCTGTACGTACGCAATGAAGTTCACGAATGAGGAAAAACTGGACGCTCTACTTATTTACGGTGAGAGTGGCAGAAATGCCAAGCAAACCGTCCAAATGTATGGTATGTATCATAATCGGACGTCCATCTCACGGCAGACGATACGAAGAATTTGCACACGTCTCTTGTCACGAGGTGATTGAAATTCCACAACACGAATGCGACGAAAGACTGCTGCGGGCGAGGGGCATCAACGCGATGTGTTGGCACGTGTCGATGCAAACACCCACATGGGTACGCTGGAACGTTCCAGGTTCGTAGGAATATGTAAAACAAGTGTGTTTCGGATACTGTAACAACGGAAATTCCACCCATATCACGTGGCTCTTCATCAGGCATTACATGAAGGTGATTTCCAGCAGCGTGTTCTGTTTTGTAAGGTTTGTTCTGACGTATGTAAGGGATGACAGCAATTTTCTGAAGAACGTACTATTTACCGGTGAAGAGACCTTCACAAACCATGGGCGCGTAAATTTACGAAATGTGCACTGCCGGGTGTCGGAGAATCCGCGTGGGGTCCGGCACGTGGAGCACCAGCGACAGTGGAAAGTGAACATGTGGTGTGGAACCGTAGGAGACTACGTCATACGGACATACGTCATTCAAGGGGAAATGACTGGCCGTACGTACGCCCATTTCCTCAGAGAGAAATTTCCGGCACTTCTAAAAGAAATACCACTCGACATACGTCGTGATATGGGGTTTCAGCATTATGGTTGTCCTGCGCATTTGGCTTTGGTGGCGAGGCAAGTATTTAAGTAAACGTTTCCAAACCGGTGGTTAGGGCGTGGTGGTGATGCAAGATGGCTAGCTCGCTCCCACGACCCCACACCTCTCGATTTCTTCCTGTGGAGACCACTGAAAGATATGGTGTACAATACGGTTCCTACAACGCGAGAAGACATGCAAGAACGCATTGTGGCAGCTTGCAGAGGAATTACGCCAGAACACTTAAGACCGCTCGTCGCTCCCTACGTGTGCGTTTAGAGATGTGTATTGCTGTCGATGGTGAACACATAGAGTACATCGTGTGAAAATACCTAATGTGAAGCGTGTCAACCGTAACTGTGTTTTTAAGATGCATGCGGATGCGATTGCATTTCTAGTTAGGTTGATTGGTTCAATTTTTGTATTTGTCTGTACGTACTCGTTACTCAGTACAGTTAATAACAAGGAAACAAATGTCCTGAATTAATATGGTATCTGAATAAAATGTAATGTATTGATATCAGACTTGCACTCTCATTGCCCGTCTTCCCTCCGCTGCGGTGCTCTCCTTTGTCCAATATCGCATTCCGTGCCCCTTGCCACATTACGGTAAGTGCTACGCTGCTATAAGGAAGTGGTACGGCCAGGATGAGTCACGGCGCGTGTTGCTTGCTCACAGCTGTGAGTACAGGTCCACTGCCCCCATGCTACCGGCCCACATGGTCATACTTGTACATTATTTCTTGGCGTTTCTTTGCTACTTTCCATTGAACTTGCTATATCACTGCATTCCTCTTTGCACGTACTTTAAGATTCCTTTGACATAAATGTGTTTTTCTAGGGAAAAAATCATCTGTGGTTTAATTATTTCTGTCCATACACGTGTTACGAATAGTCACTTTGCAGCAAATTGCTTGCCCCCGTAAGTAATTTCATTTAACGAAAACAACATTTCGTGATCTGCTACCTTTCCGGAAATTTTGGGTGTGTCCACGTTAGGCGGGCCATTCTGTATTCCTGACGCACTGTCGATAGGTTGAGTACACTCCTGAGAGAGCGACCTAGATTTATTTTGTATCTCTGATTTCAAAAGCGTAGTGCTATATTGCGAAAGGTCTGCATTCCAATACGGCTTCTCCGTTACACAAGTATGATTTTTTTCTATTTGTATAGTTATATTTTGCTTTATTCTTTTCTAAAGTCTCCTCGCGGTTATTTCAACACTTCCGAAAGCCATGCTTAAAATTTNGTTATATTTTGCTTTATTCTTTTCTAAAGTCTCCTCGCGGTTATTTCAACACTTCCGAAAGCCATGCTTAAAATTTACTTTTTATATGTAAAATTATTAACATTGTCATTTACCAGGTCATTGATTAGTGTCGATGATGTGAAAATGTGAAATATATTACACTCATTTGTAGAAAAAATTATTACACTGAAGATGACATCGCTGGGGCACGTTAGTGGGTAAAGGCACAGGACATAATATAATTTATACAAAAAATATTTCAATATTGTATCACACCAAGCATGAATTGCAGGGGACTAACACTTGCAGGATGCACTAAGTATGGTGTTGGCCCACCCGTAGTACTGACAGGCAACGATGAGGTTGGGCTTGGAGGCATACAGCGTCAGATGTTCTCCTGAGGAATAGTATGCCACAGCTGGGGAAACTCACCCCCCCCCGCCAACAAATCCACCTTGGTTGCCGCTGGCCGAAGTTGCCGTCAAATCTGGCCCCAAACGTTCTTGATGGGCGAGAGATCTGGGGACATTGCTGGCCAAGGAAGCATTTTGAAATCACAAAGGCAGGCCAGAGATACCTGTGCTGTGCGAGGCCGGGCATTATCCCGCTGGAAAATGAAGTTTTCAAGCTGCACCAGGAAGGGTAGCACACGCAGTCACAGAATTTCCTGGACGTATCTCTGTGTCATCAGGGTTCCTTCAATCACCACTAGTGGGGTGCGGGAATCGTAGGAAATGGCACCCCACACAATGCCACCTCTCGTTGGGGCGGTGTGCCGTTCTACAATGAAGCGTGGAACACGGTGCTGGCCAGGACGTCTCCAGACTAATTCGATGGTCGTCTGTATCCAAACAGAACCGTTATTCGCCGCTGAACACCACTCGCCATCATTCCATAAGCTACCATGCTCCCCATTCCCGGCAATAGGTCCCACGTACCCGGCGATGCTCAGGTCGTAATGGTAGACGTCGTAAGATACGCCGCGACGATAAATGCCGCTCTGCCAGCCGCTTGGGTATTGCACTGGTATCACCAGCTGCCATGATATGTCCGTGATTGTGCGCAGCAACGCCTGTGGAGTGCTTACAGACTGTCGCACGATGAAACTGTCCTCCCTGCTGGTGATCGACCGGGGACGACCAGAGCCTTCTCGACGGATGTGTGTACCCTCCAGTTCCCACTGCGTCCAACACCACCTCGCAGTGTAGGCAGAACGGTTCAAGCGGTGAGCAATGCCTGCCTCTTGGAGACCGACTATGCTGACTCTCTCAAGCTCGTCCAGCTTGCAAAGGCTTGTCGAATGCGTCGTCGGGATATGCTGCGTGTTCACTGGACTTTGCTCTGTGGTTCACACAGCTACTAAGGCCTTATTCGGTGTCTCGCAGCTACGAATGCTGGAGGTACATGCATGCCTTCTTGTGGCGCATCCGCACAGGCAAACCGCATTAAACGAAGATGGGAATCATGTCGGGCTATGACGATACTGTGGGGTACCCTTCGTTGTACCCGCACATTTCGTTCATGGTGATAATTCTTTTTTTGCAAATGAGTGTGGATTAAGTTATTCATTCATATTCCACGTATTAATTTTATGTATATAAATTATGCAGCAATTAACTGAAATATATTCCGTGTCCACCAATTTAAACATCACAGTTTTAATACAACCACAAAATATTAAATTACTTCTCCTATAGATCACAGCTAACTTCACTATGAGCACATCTCCCTCTTTCTCAGTTAAAATAGACGACACTTCGGACGTGAACCTTTTACGAAGTTTGAATTCAAAGTTCCCAATTAACTGCAAAATGAATACACGAATGGAGAGAATTAATATAACAATTGTTTTGTCTGTGTACTTAAGGGAAATCCCAAAGCCAAATTATTACGTCGTCAATAATTTATTTAAATGAGAATTAGGAATGCAGCGTTCATATGTATGGGCTTTCCTTGCGGATGCATTACGCGCACGTTTGTTCAGAAAAGCAGGGCTTCAAGAAAGTTGTAAGTAAGCGAGAATGGACTATACCTGCTTACCACTGTGCACTCCGAACCACTCGCTTATGGGCTGTTCACAGTTGATTGAGCACTTTACAATTGTTTGAAAAATGTAGCTACCCCTACCTGCATACATTTTAACGGGCCCAATAACTAGCATGCGTCTAGTTAAGTTGGTAAAGACGGAGGAAAAGTAGTTCCATATACCGTAACGTTTAATTTGAAGTGTTTGGTAAACATTGGTAAATTTTGGAATGTTTTCTTTTGCTTTCTAATTTTTAATGCATAAAAACTTTTCCAATTTTTTTTTTCCATAAAAACCTAATTTGGACGATTACGAACATTTTAAAATGAAAACTAGCCAAAACGGTCCAGCCGTTCTCAAGTGATGCGCTTACCAACGAACAGTATTTCATTTTTATTTATATACAAGATAGATTAAATCGAGCAATAACTCGCGTTCGTTAATTAGTCAGCAGACCTCCACCCCCTTCCAGCGCCCTTCGTCACCATACTACAACTACTGACCATTTATTTTTAGTATCGCTCACTAGAGCGCACTGGTAAGTTCAAATATTCCATTACATCAGGTCGTGGGGGCATCCGCGAGAAACGTAATCTGTAGCCGCCACTGACGGAAAAAAAAACACGTTTTTTAGGAGACTTGGCCGTGCATATTTACGACTCATCGTTTTAGCGCCAGCAGTGACGACGGCAGCAGGTATGGGTTGGTACGACACTCACAGTTCAAGAGTTGGCAGCGGTCAGTTGTGTTTTACTCTTCCTGTAACACTAGCTGTCGAAGACTCGTGTCCACCTGGAGCCCGGGATAGAGCTCTAGCCCACAGCGGTGACTTCATGCTAGCTAACAAGACTTGGAATATTTCCCACTTGAAACATACATTCTAGCATAAATATTTGTGTCAGTCACGAGTATATGTATATATACACACACAAACATATCAAATGTGAGACAAAATATAATAAAAAAAATTAATGTTTAACTCATTACACCAAAGTAAATTTTGTAACGATCTATGGGAAAAAAATAAAACCTCATATGAAAGTTGCCACGGTAAAAAAAAAAAGCTTTAATTTTTAAACAATATACTTACTGATTAGCCCGGGAAGGACCCTCCCAGATGAGTTGTTAAAACTTGTGACTGACTCGCTAGCCGCTAACTTTTCATCGTTGCCCTGCCAGTGAATAATTTTTTTTAAATGTGAAAATATATCATTCGTCCTCTTTATCTTCGCTCAGCTTGAACTCATGTACGCACTTAAGACAAACAACTGACCCCTCACAAAACTGACCTCTGATGACCTATAAATGACCCCTGATGGCCCATAACTACCCACAAATGACCGATAATGTCACAAAACAACCAAAATGACCCATAAATTACCCCTGATTGCGGCACATGTGTGTGGGTCACAAGTTGAAATAAATTCCCCATATTTAGAAATAAAATTATGTAGCTCTACCTCCAAATCTGAAAGATGGATATTTTATTTAATAATCTGGCCTTAAAAATATATAGCCAGTTCCCCCGATATATTTAATAACTTCTAGGGTAAACGGCACCAAGCAGAAACTTTTTGTAACGACTGCATTTACATTTGGCACTAAAAGTGCGTAACACCACGACGTACCCCCCTCCCCTCCCTCACCTAGCTTCCCAATTGGTTGTTGCGCGACTTGAACTTTGTACAGAGCCGCGCGCATCACAACGCACGGGCGGGCCCCCACCTGCATGGCTATTCGTCCGAACTTCGTTGGAAACTGCCTCTCACCCAATGGAAATTGCCTACGTTTCCCTATTTGACGGGTAAAGTTCACAGGGGCATGACCAATGGGAATTTCCTGCATAGTTACCCTATTCGCTGTCACAGAAATTGAACTTTGAATTGTACTTCTTTCCGACCGATGAGCTTTCCCCTCGCAGCTGTCATCGAGACCCACCATGAAGGAAGAGGGAAGAGAAATAAAAATGGTAGGGCATTTTAAAATTTTTTCGACTCTTTCAAAAGAATTTGATATGAAAAATGTCAAAATAAATTATTTCTCCTAATAAATGTGTTAAAAATTATTTTGTTGAAAAAGTATGTAAATATTGCAATATTTCCTTCAAATAGACGTTTTTTAAGTATAAGAGAGGGGGACCTACGGAGAAGGGACGAAGACCGTCGGCGGAGTGATACTAAGAAAATAATTCCCAAAATCTGATATAAGCTAGAAACATACCTGCTTCTTTCCATTCTGTCTTGTAAATTTGCTTCGTGCGATTCCGAGCGCTTCTCCTCTACGGTCATCTAGCTTNCCTGCTTCTTTCCATTCTGTCTTGTAAATTTGCTTCGTGCGATTCCGAGCGCTTCTCCTCTACGGTCATCTAGCTTCCAGACGAGCTTCTCCAGTCTATTGGTAAGTAAATATTACATCGCTTCTGCTGCTCTCTTTGTTTAGGAAACCCACCATACGCTTTTAACGAGCATAGAAAAAACCGTGTGTGTNCGCTTCTGCTGCTCTCTTTGTTTAGGAAACCCACCATACGCTTTTAACGAGCATAGAAAAAACCGTGTGTGTGTGTGTTAGGTATAAACGTACGTCTCCGATGAATTTATATTTTAAAAAATAGCCAACATCCTGTATCGTTAAGTGCATTTTCCATTTAGTATTGCCGCGACTGACGTAGTAAGAAGCGANAAAAAATAGCCAACATCCTGTATCGTTAAGTGCATTTTCCATTTAGTATTGCCGCGACTGACGTAGTAAGAAGCGATTGTGACGTCAGCTGTTGCCGTGAGTGATGTACGTGGTGTTGCATTGTGCACACGTTGCAAGGACGAGCGGCCAAGACTGTCTGCCGCGTCCAGCTGAGCAGGCGTATATGGGTTACGCGAACATCTCGCTAGTTGCATCCTGCATTTATTGTGCAATACTTTTAATCATGTCGGTAAAAATATTTGCGTTATAATTTTGGCGTGACGTGAATTTTACAGTTTTTTTTTTGTGCGGTAATATATAANGTCGGTAAAAATATTTGCGTTATAATTTTGGCGTGACGTGAATTTTACAGTTTTTTTTTTGTGCGGTAATATATAACAAATTAATTGGTAATCAGCGAATCGAACCCGGTGAGTCGAGGACTTACACGTCACTCAATATTTTTTTTTTACGGNCAAATTAATTGGTAATCAGCGAATCGAACCCGGTGAGTCGAGGACTTACACGTCACTCAATATTTTTTTTTTACGGGTAAAGAGAATTTATTTTTTCTAATGTTAGGACTTGCCCACAATTTCATATGCACGTTTTGTNTTTTTTTTTTACGGGTAAAGAGAATTTATTTTTTCTAATGTTAGGACTTGCCCACAATTTCATATGCACGTTTTGTATTACTATTCAACGTTTTTCGATGAGAATGTGTGTGTATGATTGTATGTTTTCTCCTGGTCATTCAGCGTATAGTTGTCTCTCTCGCGTTCCGCTGTGATTGCAGTTGAGACACTCCAACCCGTTCCTCTCATCTCTTTGCTTTGGTGAGTTATACAGAATGCTGTACTATTAATACTTTTTTAATAAAACCAAAAGCCGAGTAATTTATTTTAAATTTTAATATAAATTTATTGAAATATGATTTCTTTAAAAAAATCTCTTAAGTTTCTATTGTAAACAAATTATAGTTCCTTAGGAGCGGTGGTGCCCGATATTTCTAGTGTTAATCTTCCTTAGCAGCTTCGCTGAGCCGGGTCCGATTGCCAGCAGGGTACAGGTCATCTCGGCACGCTCACTCAGTTGTGAAAACCCCTTTCTCCCAGCTACAAAACATGATACACATTCCCGATAGAAATGTTTTACCACACTTGTACTTTTTTGAGTAAAGTCAACACACCCAGATCGCGGTGCTCGTCTTCCATCACATAGCACCACGCCTAACAGGTATCCGGATAAAACCACTGAATCTTCCCCCCGATCTAGGTTAGATTCCTGGCGGGTACACCCTACATATATTCAGAAAAAGTAAAATTTCCCTCCCGATACAGTTTTTCNTCTAGGTTAGATTCCTGGCGGGTACACCCTACATATATTCAGAAAAAGTAAAATTTCCCTCCCGATACAGTTTTTCCTCAACATTACGTTTACTCCATAACGTCAATCGTAAAAAAAAAAATATTACAATTTTAGTAACGGTACACTTTTATTAGTAAATATGTACGCTCCGTCGGACACTTTTCTTTCTAAAATGTGAAATTTGTATATTATCTTGGTACATAATGAAAATAATTACATTTTGCGAACTATAAAATTTTCTTTAAAACTAAAAATAGTATGTCTGTCAGCACTGAATTTATGCAATGGCTGACAATAAAACAATATTAAGATGTTAGCTAATTTTTAAAAGTTACTGAACAGCGGCAGTTTTACTAGGAACCATACGCTGCGCACCCACTGATTGTGTCAAATGCTACAGTAGTACGCCAACTGCTGTCGTGTGACAGGTATTTTCAATGCCAGCGGCTGGCATAGCGGTCGTTATACCGGCTTGTACACCAGGCCTTGTAGAAGCCTCGGCTTTATAGATAACTGCCGCCAGGGACCCGACAGTAACTGCAAAAAATTACAGAAAGTGNACCCGACAGTAACTGCAAAAAATTACAGAAAGTGTTTAACTGCCGATTAGGATGTATAATCCCTTCCACCTTGAATTAATTACTTTGTTTCGCCGTAGCTTAGTTTTCAGATCAAATATTTCAAATCTAAGGCTGTCAAGGCATAGGTCATGTCTTTACAGATATTTTCCAGCTCAATATATTATTCTTGTGTTATTTCTGTTCCATCTGTAACCGCAATACANTGGGCTGTTCACAGTTGATTGAGCACTTTACAATTGTTTGAAAAATGTAGCTACCCCTACCTGCATACATTTTAACTGGCCCAATAACTAGCATGCGTCTAGTTAAGTTGGTAAAGACGGAGGAAAAGTAGTTCCATATACCGTAACGTTTAATTTGAAGTGTTTGGTAAACATTGGTAAATTTTGGAATGTTTTCTTTTGCTTTCTAATTTTTAATGCATAAAAACTTTTCCAATTTTTTTTCCATAAAAACCTAATTTGGACGATTACGAACATTTAAAAATGAAAACTAGCCAAAACGGTCCAGCCGTTCTCAAGTGATGCGCTTACCAACGAACAGTATTTCATTTTTATTNAAAATGAAAACTAGCCAAAACGGTCCAGCCGTTCTCAAGTGATGCGCTTACCAACGAACAGTATTTCATTTTTATTTATATACAAGATAGATTAAATCGAGCAATAACTCGCGTTCGTTAATTAGTCAGCAGACCTCCACCCCCTTCCAGCGCCCTTCGTCACCATACTACAACTACTGACCATTTATTTTTAGTATCGCTCACTAGAGCGCACTGGTAAGTTCAAATATTCCATTACATCAGGTCGTGGGGGCATCCGCGAGAAACGTAATCTGTAGCCGCCACTGACGNCAAATATTCCATTACATCAGGTCGTGGGGGCATCCGCGAGAAACGTAATCTGTAGCCGCCACTGACGGAAAAAAAACACGTTTTTTAGGAGACTTGGCCGTGCATATTTACGACTCATCGTTTTAGCGCCAGCAGTGACGACGNTTTTTAGGAGACTTGGCCGTGCATATTTACGACTCATCGTTTTAGCGCCAGCAGTGACGACGGCAGCAGGTATGGGTTGGTACGACACTCACAGTTCAAGAGTTGGCAGCGGTCAGTTGTGTTTTACTCTTCCTGTAACACTAGCTGTCGAAGACTCGTGTCCACCTGGAGCCCGGGATAGAGCTCTAGCCCACAGNGTTTTACTCTTCCTGTAACACTAGCTGTCGAAGACTCGTGTCCACCTGGAGCCCGGGATAGAGCTCTAGCCCACAGCGGTGACTTCATGCTAGCTAACAAGACTTGGAATATTTCCCACTTGAAACATACATTCTAGCATAAATATTTGTGTCAGTCACGAGTATATGTATATATACACACACAAACATATCAAATGTGAGACAAAATATAATAAAAAAAATTAATGTTTAACTCATTACACCAAAGTAAATTTTGTAACGATCTATGGGNATGTGAGACAAAATATAATAAAAAAAATTAATGTTTAACTCATTACACCAAAGTAAATTTTGTAACGATCTATGGGAAAAAAATAAAACCTCATATGAAAGTTGCCACGGTAAAAAAAAAAACCTTTAATTTTTAAACAATATACTTACTGATTAGCCCGGGAAGGACCCTCCCAGATGAGTTGTTAAAACTTGTGACTGACTCGCTAGCCGCTAACTTTTCATCGTTGCCCTGCCAGTGAATAATTTTTTTTAAATGNTGTTAAAACTTGTGACTGACTCGCTAGCCGCTAACTTTTCATCGTTGCCCTGCCAGTGAATAATTTTTTTTAAATGTGAAAATATATCATTCGTCCTCTTTATCTTCGCTCAGCTTGAACTCATGTACGCACTTAAGACAAACAACTGACCCCTCACAAAACTGACCTCTGATGACCTATAAATGACCCCTGATGGCCCATAACTACCCACAAATGACCGATAATGTCACAAAACAACCAAAATGACCCATAAATTACCCCTGATTGCGGCACATGTGTGTGGGTCACAAGTTGAAATAAATTCCCCATATTTAGAAATAAAATTATGTAGCTCTACCTCCAAATCTGAAAGATGGATATTTTATTTAATAATCTGGCCTTAAAAATATATAGCCAGTTCCCCCGATATATTTAATAACTTCTAGGGTAAACGGCACCAAACAGAAACTTTTTGTAACGACTGCATTTACATTTGGCACTAAAAGTGCGTAACACCACGACGTACCCCCCTCCCCTCCCTCACCTAGCTTCCCAATTGGTTGTTGCGCGACTTGAACTTTGTACAGAGCCGCGCGCATCACAACGCACGGGCGGGCCCCCACCTGCATGGCTATTCGTCCGAACTTCGTTGGAAACTGCCTCTCACCCAATGGAAATTGCCTACGTTTCCCTATTTGACGGGTAAAGTTCACAGGGGCATGACCAATGGGAATTTCCTGCATAGTTACCCTATTCGCTGTCACAGAAATTGAACTTTGAATTGTACTTCTTTCCGACCGATGAGCTTTCCCCTCGCAGCTGTCATCGAGACCCACCATGAAGGAAGAGGGAAGAGAAATAAAAATGGTAGGGCATTTTAAAATTTTTTCGACTCTTTCAAAAGAATTTGATATGAAAAATGTCAAAATAAATTATTTCTCCTAATAAATGTGTTAAAAATTATTTTGTTGAAAAAGTATGTAAATATTGCAATATTTCCTTCAAATAGACGTTTTTTAAGTATAAGAGAGGGGGACCTACGGAGAAGGGACGAAGACCGTCGGCGGAGTGATACTAAGAAAATAATTCCCAAAATCTGATATAAGCTAGAAACATACCTGCTTCTTTCCATTCTGTCTTGTAAATTTGCTTCGTGCGATTCCGAGCGCTTCTCCTCTACGGTCATCTAGCTTCCAGACGAGCTTCTCCAGTCTATTGGTAAGTAAATATTACATCGCTTCTGCTGCTCTCTTTGTTTAGGAAACCCACCATACGCTTTTAACGAGCATAGAAAAAACCGTGTGTGTGTGTGTTAGGTATAAACGTACGTCTCCGATGAATTTATATTTTAAAAAATAGCCAACATCCTGTATCGTTAAGTGCATTTTCCATTTAGTATTGCCGCGACTGACGTAGTAAGAAGCGATTGTGACGTCAGCTGTTGCCGTGAGTGATGTACGTGGTGTTGCATTGTGCACACGTTGCAAGGACGAGCGGCCAAGACTGTCTGCCGCGTCCAGCTGAGCAGGCGTATATGGGTTACGCGAACATCTCGCTAGTTGCATCCTGCATTTATTGTGCAATACTTTTAATCATGTCGGTAAAAATATTTGCGTTATAATTTTGGCGTGACGTGAATTTTACAGTTTTTTTTTTGTGCGGTAATATATAACAAATTAATTGGTAATCAGCGAATCGAACCCGGTGAGTCGAGGACTTACACGTCACTCAATATTTTTTTTTTACGGGTAAAGAGAATTTATTTTTTCTAATGTTAGGACTTGCCCACAATTTCATATGCACGTTTTGTATTACTATTCAACGTTTTTCGATGAGAATGTGTGTGTATGATTGTATGTTTTCTCCTGGTCATTCAGCGTATAGTTGTCTCTCTCGCGTTCCGCTGTGATTGCAGTTGAGACACTCCAACCCGTTCCTCTCATCTCTTTGCTTTGGTGAGTTATACAGAATGCTGTACTATTAATACTTTTTTAATAAAACCAAAAGCCGAGTAATTTATTTTAAATTTTAATATAAATTTATTGAAATATGATTTCTTTAAAAAAATCTCTTAAGTTTCTATTGTAAACAAATTATAGTTCCTTAGGAGCGGTGGTGCCCGATATTTCTAGTGTTAATCTTCCTTAGCAGCTTCGCTGAGCCGGGTCCGATTGCCAGCAGGGTACAGGTCATCTCGGCACGCTCACTCAGTTGTGAAAACCCCTTTCTCCCAGCTACAAAACATGACACACATTCCCGATAGAAATGTTTTACCACACTTGTACTTTTTTGAGTAAAGTCAACACACCCAGATCGCGGTGCTCGTCTTCCATCACATAGCACCACGCCTAACAGGTATCCGGATAAAACCACTGAATCTTCCCCCCGATCTAGGTTAGATTCCTGGCGGGTACACCCTACATATATTCAGAAAAAGTAAAATTTCCCTCCCGATACAGTTTTTCCTCAACATTACGTTTACTCCATAACGTCAATCGTAAAAAAAAAAATATTACAATTTTAGTAACGGTACACTTTTATTAGTAAATATGTACGCTCCGTCGGACACTTTTCTTTCTAAAATGTGAAATTTGTATATTATCTTGGTACATAATGAAAATAATTACATTTTGCGAACTATAAAATTTTCTTTAAAACTAAAAATAGTATGTCTGTCAGCACTGAATTTATGCAATGGCTGACAATAAAACAATATTAAGATGTTAGCTAATTTTTAAAAGTTACTGAACAGCGGCAGTTTTACTAGGAACCATACGCTGCGCACCCACTGATTGTGTCAAATGCTACAGTAGTACGCCAACTGCTGTCGTGTGACAGGTATTTCCAACGCCAGCGGCTGGCATAGCGGTCGTTATACCGGCTTGTACACCAGGCCTTGTAGAAGCCTCGGCTTTATAGATAACTGCCGCCAGGGACCCTACAGTAACTGCAAAAAATTACAGAAAGTGGTTAACTGCCGATTAGGATGTTATAATCCCCTTCCACCTTGAATTAATTACTTTGTTTCGCCGTAGCTTAGTTTTCAGATCAAATATTTCAAATCTAAGGCTGTCAAGGCATAGGTCATGTCTTTACAGATATTTTCCAGCTCAATATATTATTCTTGTGTTATTTCTGTTCCATCTGTAACCGCAATACAGATTAACTCATTTACACTTTTTCAGTTTCATATGAGAAAATACATAATAAAATAAGTCCTTTCTGATTTCAGGTATTCTGTATGGTAGTGCTGTATGTAATAATATAGATCCATTTATAATATTATTTTTCATCAGTATGTTATAATGTGATGTCAATCACAAAATGGTAATGACACAACCACCTTAAAGCGCAGTTTGCACAGTACCGTGACTTAGAACTCCTTGACTTCACGTGTATATAGCCCGTGATTCTTATTTGCAAGAAGCGCGAGTGTCACAACTGCACAAAGCTGCCTATACTTTCTGAACGTCAGTTTCGGAAAATGAAGATTGAAATATTTCGCATTCGCACATTTCTGTTAGTATTCGCCGGGATTACTCGTATAAAAGTCGATTATGAATTCAGCTACATTTTTGCACTGAATACCTCTTCAGTGGTATGGAAACAGGCATAAGCGAAGTAAACCAACGCTTGCCTTCCATAGACGGATGTGATCTGTCGTAGGGTCGACGAGAATATCTCCACTCTCATTGGCCGGTAGTAGCTCTCCTCCCTTCCCGACACTACCGCGCGGGTAGTGGATCAATTAGAGGTCCACGCACGACAGTTGAAGAGCTGCGAGCGATCCGTCCAAATACTTCTCCGCCCTCTCCGGTTGCATTCCTTGCGTCGGCAGCTGTGAGAGACAAATTATCAAAACACAGTCCCAAGTTAGTTACAAATGGCTCTGCATTCTCCGGGGCGGTTTTCCCCCAGTAAAGGCGAACGCAGAGGTGAAACTGTTTGACTGCGTGTTATGGGCATTCTCAATAGTGTTATTGTTTAGTGAGGAAACGTGTAGTAAAATTGGGACACCGAGGAAAAATATTGATAAGACGTTGTAATCATTCCATATTTAGCATACGTTTATAAAATATTTAGTTTCGTGAAATGCAAATACAGAAACCACGCATTTTCTAATAGATTTCGACAAAGTGAAAAATTTTTAGATTCCAAAATATTCGGTTGTGTCCCATAGAGATAGATCTGAGTTTCTACTGAGGCAATAATACACGGAGGCATATTATTTTCGTTTCTAAAACATACGAAACACTTTAATTCAAATAATTCGTTATTATTCTGTCTAAAGGAAAGACTTTATGAGCAAATATTTTCACTTTTGGCTCTTTCCCTGATCGTCTGTTTTCTTGGCCGACGAATAAGATACAAATGTTTCTTTTTTTTTTTTAATTTTAAAAGTAACACTTGGACGTTCTTTGTGCACTATGAAGCCCATCCATCAGTCAATTTAGTTTCCTCTTAATATTCTGTATGTGTTCAGGCGCAACTAGTGGCACTGGAACGGGGAGAGGGGTACGAGGGTACATTATTATGCCGCACCCCCTTAATTTTGAGAATGAAGTACAACATACTATTTGTACCCCCCTTCCCGAAAATTATTTCAGTGTCATCCTCTTCAATATCTTAATAAATCGTGCAGCGACCAACATCTTAATTACAGCTTAATTTCATCAACTTCTGCAGCACAATTTTTATGGTGTTATTTTTCCTTAAAACGGGAAATCCTACTCACTCTGGTACACAATTTTCTTAGTTTCTCCAAACCTCTTCTACTGGCCTAATCCTCTTAAGGCACCTGCCATCCTGGATCTTTTTCCTGCGTTTGAGCCCGTGACGAACGGGAGCGGTAAGGGCGACAATGCCACGCGCATTACGTGTGCCATCGCCTCTAAGCGCGAGGCTCTCAAAAGGCGTGCAGTGTTTTCGTCGTGCTGCGTGTACCTATGGGACTTCCAACCGTGCCCCTGTTATTTTTTGGTAGTGAGTCTGTAGGGAAGTTAAACTCAGGGCCCTTGAGTAGTTTTGTATGTATTTGACACGTATATTGTGAGACACAGAGCTTTGTAAAAGCGTTTATAGCTATTTAGGAAAACTCTGAAATAGTGTTTCTAAAGTGCGTGACGTCTTGAAAGCACTCGACAGGCCTCGTCTAAAATGTGTTTTTTTCGTAGATCAGTAAATTCGACGAACGTTTAACAGTCTCTAGAAAAATAACCGGTATTTCAAATACTCTGCAACGCAGTTCAAGCGCTGGGTAGGCGGGTTAAATGAAACAGAAAAAAATTATTTGTTCTAGATAATTTAATGGCAAATGATTTCGTGTGAAAAAATCCGACTGTGACGAAAGTATGTTTGCGTAAAATATTTCCTTTCATATTTTCCAAATAGCACTAAAATATATTAAATGGAAAGGGGATGCACCCTTAATTAAATGTTCCCCAATATTTCTTTCCCCGCCAATTTCTAGAGGCTTTTGGTNCACCCTTAATTAAATGTTCCCCAATATTTCTTTCCCCGCCAATTTCTAGAGGCTTTTGGTGATTATGGCCTGTAATTTGTCTCTGGTCTCAAACCTGTACTCTATTTACTACATTACTACAAATAGTTATTCGTTCTCTCCTAAATTGTTTCGTGGGAAGTTGTCCTCTTTGTTGTTGCTTTCAATCGTTGAAAAAATTGAAAGTTTAAAAGTTTATTTATTTTATATATTCATTTATTTGCACTTTGTATATCCCATGTTGATATCATTCTCAGCGATGTGGTGTAAGTCAATAGAGGTACATTAAATAGAAATTTCTATAAATACATCGGTGTTACAAACTAATTAAACTATATATATAATAACCGGATTAAATTTAACATTCATTAAATTTTAATATAATGCATTAGTAACTACACAAAACTAGAACGCATTCGCTGAAACACAGGGAACTCTGAGATAACTAATGAGTTGTGGTTTTCTAAGATTACTTACTTTCGTCGCAATGAGGAGGTCCTCCCGGTTTAATTTTCCCTCAATTTTTTTTCTTTTTTTTTAACTCTTGGTTTAGTACGTCACAATAATTTTCAGCTAATGTTTTTATCAAGTGTTGGTTGCACTGTAAATAAGGCGTTGAGCTTGGTCCCTTGCAAAGTTATAAGTGCGACGTTAATTTATACTGAATATGATCTGTCCCATCCATGATCAAGTTATAATCGAAGACAAATAGTAAAAGACATATTAATGGAATAGTTAAAATTTCGAAACAATAGAATTCTTTGTTGGTGAAATTTTTTACATAGTTTAACATCTTTATTAAATCATAAATTACATTTTTAAAATGTTTATATTTAATTTTTGGGGATTTTCCAGTAACGAACTCCAGCATCTCCATCGGCATCCACGTCGGGAGGTTAGTATCACCGGTAAATAAAATCAATTAGTTTTGCAGTAGATGATAAACTGTTTTCACTTTTTAAACTAGTCATGTTCTCCAATATATTACTTTCTGCCTGCTCTTTTAAAAGTTCTCATAGCAATGTTTGAGGTAATGGTCTTG